>LNAC01000203.1:1232271-1307522 GCA_002007465.1 Ailurus styani
CTGATGTGGGCCTCGATCCCAGGACCCTGGGATCATGACCTGAGCCGAAGGCAGCGGCTTTAACCCACTGAGCCACCCAGGCGCCCAAGGACTGTGTTTTAATAATAAAAACAACATTAACAGCCGCCATTCTGAGCACCTGCTGCATCCCAGTGCTGTGCTCAGCACTTCATAGACCGGATCCCATGCAATCATTTTCTGAGATTCCCGAGTTCTGTTTCACAGAGGTTAAATAACGTGCCCCAGGTCACACAACCAGTTAACGGCAGAGCCAGATTCCTGCCATGGAGTCTTTCTCTAAAACCACAAAAAAGGGGTGCCTGGGTGGCTCTGTGGGTTAAAACCTCTGCCTTTGGCTCAGGTCATGATCTCAGGGTCCTGGGATCCAGGCCCGCATCGGGCTCTCTGCTCAGCAGGGAGCCTGCTTCCTCCTCTCCCTCTGCCTGCCTCTCTGCCTATTTGTGATCTCTCTCTCTCTCTCTCTCTCTCTCTCTCTCAATCTCTGAAATAAATAAATAAAATTAAAAAAAAAAAACCCACAAAAAATACCCAAGCAAGTCTTACTAGAGGGCTTGGTCCTTGCCAGGGACTCAGTTCTTTGACCTGTTGCAGACTGAGGACACGATCACAGCACGTAAAGCGAATGGGTTGTCAGAAGCGAGAGGCCTGGGCTCGAGTGGGAAAGGTCCCTCGGGGAGGCTCCATTCCCAGGCTTTGTGGTTTATTTTCTATCGTGATGACAACTGGGAATTTTTACCCCACTGCGGAGAGTGGAGGTTCATTTCACATCTTAACACGGCTGGTTTACTGTGCCTTTGACAGTGTTTCCCTGGCTCTTGACAATTGTCAGTACTGATCTTTCCCGGGAATGACAGGCTGTTCCACTGCGACTTCGGGGAGGCACGTGGTCCCTCTGGCCGGCCCCCCCAGGAGCGCGGGATGCTCTGTCGCCGCCCCTCTCTCGCGACTCTAACAGCCTCCTCATTTTGAAAGATGATGCCTCCGGCCTCAGAGCCCGTTCCTGCAGGTGAGGCCAGTATTCGACAACAGGCCCCAGCTGCTGCCCACCGTCCAGGCCGGGCGGGGCGGGAAGCCGGGGGGCCTGGACGGCGGGGAAGGGGCGCTGAGCCCTCCCGCACCTGTCCTGGGGCGACTCGTGCTGCTGCCCCCGCTCTTTCTGGTTCCGGCCTCCGGTCCGCACCCCTGGCCCGTCTGGCCCAGCCCGGCCAGGCCCCGCACTGGCTTTGCCTCGGGCCCCGGGCCTCTGCTCGGGAGCCGTGGTCCGCCGCCAGCCTTCCCCGGGGAAAACACTGCAGCGGGGACTCGGGCCCGCCGCTTCCAGGCAGGCCTCTCTCCAGCGCTCGGCTGTGGGCCCCACCAGTTCATGTGAGTAAAACAGGGCCTCTGGGCCCAGCGTTTTGTTTTCTGCTGGAAACCTCGGGGCCGGCCTTCATGGTGAGTCACGGCTCGGATAAGGAAATAGGCCCTGTGAAAACGCGGCCCTCGCCAATTTAATTAAAAAGTGATTCAACATCCATCGGTTATTGGATGTAACGTGTCCACTCACGGGTCTGTGGGGGCCGGTTGTGTTTTTCTGAAACAGATTTGTTCCGACGCGTGTTCATGGATTTACAAGGCCCAGGGAGCCCTTGGTACTTTCGAGGCTACTGAGTTTGTAGTGCCCGGGCACACGACAGCTGTGGTTGGATCTGGCCCTCTAGACCCAATTACTGAAAACCAGGACAGGGCTCAGCCTTCTTCTTGACCCCAATACTCAGGATTTTATGTGGAGGAATGGAAGAAGCGCCTGGGAGGATAGTCAGAAGCCTGGGTTCTAACCCCAGCCCTGCCTCCCTCTGGCTGGGTTACTTTGGTCAAATTGATTTCTAGAAGCTTTAGCTTCTGTATTTGTAATTAGGACTAGCTCTGTATTTCCCAAGTCTTGTCCTATGTCACGCAAACCTGTAATATTCTGCAATGAAATGGGCTTACTGGTCAGTTAAACTGGGGACTCTTCTTCGGGAATCCATCTTGCCCCGCTGGGAACCCCTTATGCCCCCTTCACAGCCCTCCTCGAAACTTTGACTCCCCATAAAGCTCACCCCGACCCATCGTTCCCAGCAGAATCCATCCCTGTTCCCTTCTCCTCCACCACCTCGCAAAATTCCTCCCCTTTAGCAATCATCCCACAGTACCCGATTTATTTCCACCTGTCAATCCAGCAACCTGAACTCTGACCGGTTACCGCCTTGTCCCACTTACCTTTGCACACCCAAGAACGAACACGGGCGTGATGCGTAGTCGGTGCCACAGAAATGTGGGTACGAATAACTAACAGTCGTCACTGGATGACCGGGAATGTGTCTGTGCTTCTCTGTGCTCTTGGAACCATTCTTGTTGGTCCGACACATGCCGTTCCTCGCGCTTTTCCTTGGGAAGCAACTTCTCCCCGGACCCGCTTATGTGACCCCAGTGGGGCTCCCACTGGTCGTGCTCGGCCCCTTGCCCACGGGAATCCCTGTGAGGTGGCTCAGCCTGGCCCACTGCTGTACTGTGTCGTCTTTTCCGGGGATGAGGTAAGGGGGGTGGGGCCTGTGACTCACGCGAGGCCCATCGTGGTTCTCTTCTGGGATTTATTTCACTGTTGTTCCCGGGTCCTGTATCAAATTTTGTTTTTATGTTGATTAATACCTTTTAACCATGTGACCCACCGTCACACAGAGCCACAAATGTATCGCAGTCACCCACAGTAATGCGTCCCGTGACAACACTAGGGCACCGAAATTGAGGAGAAGGACTGTGAGTCTCGTTTACACCTCCACCGAGGATGTGCCCAGACGAATGTGACATTGACTTGTGCGTGTCACAAACCTCGTCAGGAACTCTTCTGTCCCTTTCTATTTGATCGCTCTGTGGCGTTTGATCTCTGGGACCATCGCCGCCTCCTCGGAGCTCCTTCCTGCTCTGCTTTCTGGGACCCGGCGCTCTGGGGACGTTCTCCCTCTCTCACACAGGGCCTCCTCTCTCACCTCCTCTGTGGATTCTTTTTTCTGTGGGGTTTGTTCTCAAGCAGAGAGAGGATGGAGAGTCTTCTTACCTCTTGGGTCATAGATACTGGAGGACATGAATCAGAAGCCTTCGGCAGCCATCATTCACCATCTGTGGGAAACTATTTTCAGCGGGTGGGGATGGAGTAGAGAAGAGAGTTGGTGCGAGAGAAGGCCTACAAGTGGGTGTTGATAGCAGCCAATGTCTGAAGTCTAGCAGTCTGTCTCCCTCTGGTCCCATTAAGCTCCAGTGTCTTTCTAAGACACCCTTTAACACGCGAGTGAGTTTGGGTCCCATTAACTGTAACCGAACTCAACGAAAACACAACCCCCACCCATCCTTAGCAACTATCATCCTGGGAACATGATAATCGTGATGGTGTAGCAGAATGAAATAAAGACAAAGTCCAGGGTCTCCAAGAGGGAGGCAAGATTCCAGGGCCCAGAAATGGTTTTTCCAGACCCCCGACTCAGGAAACTAGCACATTTTGCAATAACTCTTTGTTCCTGGATAGACTTTTAAAAATCAGTCTACTCCTTGCCTCCAGCATAGCCCTCTGAGAAACCTGCAGTCCTTCAGAAGGATTCCTATATTTGGATGCTGACTCAGCCAAAAAAAAAAAAAAAAAAAAAATTCCCTCAACTAATTTAATTCTGCAGGCCCCACCGGTGACTGACAGTGTTCCATATTGGGAGCACTGTAACTGAAGGCAGCAAGTTGCCTGCTGTTATTTTCCGCTTTGTTCTAGTTTAATTGCTTTTGTACATGTGCCTATTACATGAAGAACTAAATGAAAACTCCACGGGACTGAAAATAGCACTTAGAATAGCATTATGTCCCCTTAGAGTCTCCTATTCGCCTCTGCAGCTAGGCAGGTGCTTTTCAGAAGAAGGAAAGATTTTTTTTTTTTTAAGTTATTGTAGATCCGGGGGAGAATGGTGGCTACAATTCTGCCTTGCCTATGCCACTCCCTCTGGCAAATTCTCCCATTAAAATGACAGGCTTCCACCATCAAGCCCACCACTTCACGCTTGATGGTGGCAAAGGAGATGAAAGTGGAGTGACAGTTCCCAAGGTAAAAGGTGTCATTTTCTCAGTTGAATGGGGGCGGGTTTACATAACAGGAAGCTTTGATAATAAACACAGGACTGTGCTATTTTTAAATTGTCACAAACTCTTCTCAGTGTTCAAGTGGTAATGGCCATTACGGTTCACATATTAGGGATCGGTCCACGCCTTGCCCGTCTTCTTCTGTGTTCTGGAACACAGGGAGGGGGTGACTCCTCTGGGCTGTTTCCCAAGCCACTGGGACAACATGCTTCCCCAAGAGTTTGATCAATGGGAGGGACTGGCTCTCATTCGTTTCATCACCTGGATTGAAGAGTCCATTTGAGAATGGAGCACATAGAAAGGAAGCTGAGGACAGCAGTATAGAGAAAAACTCACTTGAGCTTCAGGATCAAGCCATGCCTGAAATCAGCCATCTTTAGGCTTTTCAATTATAAGAGCCCATAAATGCTCCCTGGTTTTTTTGTTTTGTTTTGTTTTGTTGTTGTTGTTGTTGTTGTTCCTTATAACTGAAAGAATCCAAACTGATACCATTTCACTGTTTGGGTTCTTCCTCTATGGAGAAGGATTTTTCAAGAACCCATGAGGAACATGAACTACTATGCCTACCTTCACTTCCAGGCCCAGCCCTTCCTTCCCAGCTGATCCTCCGGCTGCTCTTTGGCCTCAGAGCTGGGCCAACATTGCCAACTCCACATGGGCTCAGTTCTAAGACAACGGTTGTTTTTTTTCCTTAAAGTGCAATCAAAGTAGAACGCAGAGAACAGAGGTTCTCAAAGCCTGTGATCCCAGAGCCAGCAGCATCAGCACCACCCCGGAACTCGTCAGAAATGCAGATTTCCGGGCGCCTGGGTGGCTCAGTGGGTTAAAGCCACTGCCTTCGGCTCAGGTCATGATCTCAGTGTCCTGGGATCGAGGCCCGCATCGGGCTCTCTGCTCAGCAGGGAGCTTGCTTCCTTTTCTCTCTCTGCCTGCCTCTCTGCCTAGTTGTGATCTGATCTCTGTGTCAAATAAATAAATAAAATCTTTAAAAAAAAAAAAGAAATGCAGATTTCCAAGCCCCACCCAGATCTCTAGAATCAGAAATTTGAGGGGGCAGGTGGCAGAGAGAACTGTATTGTAACCAGCCCCGCGTGAGATTTGGATGCAAGCTGAAGTCTGAGAACTACTGGCGTAGACGATGTCCCAAGTCACTGCAGGCCAGAGAGCAGATGTGATGAGCATTTACAATGAGGAAATTTGGAAGAGCAATAGTGAGACCAGGAGGGTATCTTACCAGAAATCTTTTATGACACCGAGCCTACAAATCTCAGTGGGACAGTATGTCTACTCTGTCACAGATGACATTTGTCCAATTTGGAGACCAAAACAGGGTTAGGACTGAATGAACCGCTTTGCTCTTTTGCACACCAAGGGAAGTGAGCTGGGTTGTCGGGCGGGGTGCAGGGTAGAGGAACAGGGAGATTTGGATGTTTCTTCTGTGGAAGAAACTACTATGTAAAGCAGCTATTTTATAAGAAAATGCATTTCTCTGAAGAACACGTTTTGAGATCATCCCTGGTGTCTTCAGTAGTTTGGAAAGGTTTTTTTTGGTGTGGGGGGGATCATCTGATTTCTATGCAAAATAAATTTAGTTTCTGTTGTAACAGCAGCTTATCCAGCTGCGGCCTACCATACGCCGCTGCCTGTGATTTGGGAGGAAGCTGGAGGAAACTCTGGTCTCTGTGGATGGCCCAGAGTGCCTGTGGCCTCACTCACCCAATACACCGCGGCCACTAGAAGGTGTGGCTTACTTCTGAACAAAGCATTCCACAGAGGCCCTGTGTTTTAGCAAAACATCCCTCCCCGGCACATATCCAAGCCTGCGCCCTGAGAGCGACTGTCCGGCTGAGTGAAGAACGTGACTCAGAGTGAGGACTGCCCTCAGTTTCCCTGTATGGGAGCCTGCCTGCTCCCCATCCAGCCTTCTTTCTCCATAGGATCCTGGTGGCAGCCACATTCCCTCCCTACTTGGGAACCGGCCTCAGGATTAATCGTTGAAGGCCCGGGTTTAACCCGGAGCACAGGAGAGACAGCTAACCCGTTCCCAGCGCCATCCCCCGCCCGACCGCAGGTGGTGGTGGCAGGACCAGGTCCGGGGCGGCCATTCTGGGGACCTCCAGGCAGCAGTGCCAACCTCTGAGGCTCCTTCTTGCAAATTCAGCCTCGCCTCTCCGGTCTGAAACCTTACAGGAAATAAAGGGTTTCCACAGGGCGCTCATAAAGCAGCCCTTGTTGACTAGTCCCCCTTCTGAAAGACATCTGTGAATGACTAACGTTTCATCCTATCAGGTGCGCCGTCCCCATGCAGCTCTCCATCTCTCCCTCTGTTGCCAGATAATTAGTTGGTATTCAATAATGCTGCCTTTGTTAAATGCCTGCTGAATGAGGTAAGGCTCCAGGATGAAGGCCAATGGCCACACACACACACGTGTGTGCACGTGCAAACATACGCAGGATGTCTTGTCGGCCACTAGTTTTATTCATTTGTTTATTTTTTAAAAACTGCAGCAACAAAATGGAGCAAGAAAAGCTTGCTTTCTTCTTTGCAGCAGCAGCTGCCTTGTGGCCTCACGTCGGCAGGACTAGTGGAAAATCTGTATCAAATGCCACCTGCCACTCCGTCTTCCACGAAGGCTTCCGTTGGCTTCCCATTCCCACTCACATGGGGCAGCAAGAACCCAGGACCTGCCACTGAGCAGACCTGAGTCCCCACTTTGGCTCTACCACTGACTCGGAGAATTGGCCAAATCCTGCTCCTTGGCAGTCGATACAGATTTATTGGGCACCTCCTAAAAGTCTGGCACTAATCAGACTCCTTGGAAGAATTCGTCAGTGAAACGGAGGATATCTGCCCTCGTGGGGCTTATTTCTAGCAAGAAAACGTAAACAATCAACAGAATGAATAAGGAAATAAGTACTATGATAGAAAGTGGTCATTGCTTTGAGAAAAGGCATAGGTCAAGGCCAGTAGACTGACGGCACGATGGAGTGTCAGGTCACGAAATTGAATAGGGTAGTGAGTGCAACGTTCAAGAGCCAAGACCTGAAGATAAGAGACCCAAATGAGTGGATACCTGCAGGAAGAGTGTTCCAGGCAGAGGGCAGAGCTAGAGCAAAGGTCCTGAGGCAGGAACATGCTTGGTGAGTCTGAGGAAGAGCAAGGAAGCCAGGCTGGTTAGAGTGAGCGATGAGCGGAAAAGTCAGACAGGAGGTTGGGGGGTAATGGGAGGATGGGATTAGCATGGTTGCTAGAGACAGATGGTAGGGTAGTGACATGGGGCGCCACTGTAGGAGTTTAAGCAAAGGCGTTAGGTGATCCAACCTGGATTCTGAGTCAGTCCCCCAGGCTGCTGAACAGAGGACAGTCTGCAGGGGTCAGGATCTGGGAGAGATGATGGGCTGGGCCAGGCTGGCAGCAGCGAGGGAGAGAAGGGGCTGAATTCTGGAGAGAGTTCGAAGGAAGAGCCCCAATGTGATTTCCTCATGGACTGGATATGTGGTGTGAGCGAAAGAGGATGTCTCCAAAGTTTATGGCCTTGAGCAGCTGGAAGAAGGCAGGGGCCATCCCCCGGGGCACAACTATTCTGTAAGAATTCAGCGCAAAGCTCCTCGCTCAGAGACTGGCTTGCAGCAAGCTCTCCCGAATGTCCCTTTCCTCACTAAGAGCGTCTGAACCGCTCTGCTCCTTCCTCTTCCCCACACTGCCTCCCACTGGGCCACTGACCTCTTCCAAAACCTTCTGGCTTCTCATCTTTAACTTGGGCTCCAGGGCACCTGGGTGGCTCAGTGGGTTAAAGCCTCTGCCTTCGGCTCAGGTCATGATCTCAGGGTCCTGGGATCGAGGCCCGCATCGGGCTCCCTGCTCAGTGGGGAGCCTGCTTCCTCCTTTCTCTCTGCCTGTCGCTCAGCCTACTTGTAATCTCTCTCTGTCAAATAAATAAATAAATAAAATCTTTAAAAAAATAACTTGGGCTCCATGGAGGCAGGAATGTGCAGAGGGTTACACAAGAGGAAGCATTTTGCAAGGGCTCAGCTGAGTAAATGCTTTTATGCAGCAGAATGGAGCAGACTGTAGGCTGCTTGGGCATGAGGGGTTTGGGCTGGTCTTCCCCCTCAGGGGCCTCAAGAAGCTTCTCGAACGCGGGCCTGCACATGTCCCTCCACTCTTCCGAGTCACCAGCTCCCAAGTGCAGCTCAAGCAAGACCAGACCATTAAGCAGCGTCTAGGGACCCATCCCTGTCCTCTCCGGCCTCGTCGTGGTCACTCCCCAGCAGCTGTACCCGGCTCCCGGCTGCCATGTGTTCAGCCTTCGAACCTCTGCGGGCGCATCAGGCCATGGAACATGGTCACACTCCCCTCGTCTTCTAGAAGGCTCCCTTCCCTTCTCTCTTCCTGCCCACCCTCATAAAGCTCTTCAGTTCTGCTAGGTTATCCCTGCTGTGCTGCACTCCCGCAGGGGCATGGACATGTCTATCTGTCTGTCTCCTCACATGCAGCAAAGCAGGGACGGCTATCTAAACTAGTCAGCAGCTGGTATGGCCCCGAGCCTGACCCATCGCATCGGACCGCAGCTGGAGGCTGGCCCTGCAGTGTCGCCCATTGCCTCGTCTGCTCATCTGGAAGTCTCCAGGCGAGAAGACCACCACTCATGGACCTCTGCACCCCCAAAGGGTGTCGGACCGCTAGCCTCTCTTTAGACCTTTTCCCAATGAACGATCACAGGGAAAAGAGAAGCAAAGTTCCCAGCCTTGGTGCTGCCTGGATCCAAGGACCCTTCCTCCCACCTGACCTCCTGGCTGGAGGAAGGCCACATCCCCCCCGGCCTCTCTCCTTCCTCTTGCCTGATACTCTGTTGCAATAAAGGACACTCAGATTGGAGCTGAAGGGGTCTCCCCAAAAGCAAGTTTTCACAAGTGGCGAAGCCAAAACCCACAACATCCTCCCCTGCCATCCGTTCCAGAGAGTACTCTTGGCCCTGGATGCCCAGTGGGGCACACATCTGAGGGGAGGGAGGTGGTTTGGATTTACTGCTTCCAGCTCCGCTCAGCTTTGGCAACTTCCGTTGCCTGCTTTTCCTCACTTGCACACTCACCTTTTCTAGCCCGAACTTAAAAGTGGGTTTGAGAAATTTATTCCCTCTCCATCAGGAAAAACAAGCTCCAAATAGGCCAAAGTAAATTGGCTAGGCATTTAAATAAATGATTATTTTTCCTAAGTGGCCTCTCATACCTAGCCAATGTCCATGATTTTAGCCAAAAAATAAACAGAGGGAAAGTGAGAAAAATTAGATTAAAGAGGGTTGGACAACCTACATAGAATTCCCCAAAGTTCAGGCTGGAAGAGGCCTTGGAGAGCAGCTCCCTCAAGGTTTCTCAAACAGTGTTCCACGGAGCCCAACGTGGGGTAGAAGAAGGAGGAGAAGAGCAGGAGGGGCCCCAGACCGCCCCCTCCCCGTCACCTCTCCAGCCAGCTTCGCTAGGGTTCTGTGTGTTTTACATGACACTTTACTTAAATAGAGAGTTTGGGGGTTCGAAGCACTTACAAATTACCATTCTAAACCCAATCTGCACATTTTACCAATGAGGAGTCTAAGGATGAGCACTAGAACACCCTGCCTGTGCTTCCAGAGTGAATCGGTGTTGGGTTAGACCTCCGCGCCCAGTGTTCTACTTGGGGTACGTCTCCCTCAGTGCCCAGGGGACTCACAGCACCCAGTAGCCTCCCCGGCTACAGGTGGCTGAAGAGTGGTGTGCCCCCAGGACTTCTGGTCGCCAGGCATGGAGTGATAGATCATTTGGGGGTGGGTACAGATCTAAGCAGGACCAACCAGAGTCCTCTCTCGAGCCCTGGTGGTGACACGGAGAGAGAGAGGAAATATCTCTCCTGAGACTGATGGCATTAAAATCCCACAGAGCTGGGAGCTGTTGGAGATGGAAACCAAAGCAAAGCAGAGCAGAGCAGTGAGAAGAGAGGGAGCAGATTCCCGAGGCATTATTTGAACCCTAGGGCCCCGCCCTGTCTGAAGCTCATGCGACCTCTGTGCTTTCCTGTCATGGGAGCCACTAAGGTTTTGTTATTGTTTAAATTAATTAGATTAGGCCTCTATCTCTTGTTGCAGTCAAGTGTCCTGACTGACACGTGTCTGAAAGTAAGTTTTATTTCTAGAACATTTGATATTATATCAAACCCTTTCCATTACCCCAGGTGACAGAGGTGAAAGAAGCCATCTATCCTCATTCCAGAACGGCCTCACCTCCCTCCCGGCCAAAAGCTGGTCGCTTGGACATGAGAAACTCAGGATGACACAACATGTCAGAGAGACTCTGACACTCACTCACCAGATATTCTCTGAGAGCCTCCTAAGTGCAATTCCAACTTCTCACCCCCTTGATGTGAACCCACAGTCTAGCCAGCAGGAAGGTAGAGCAGGACAGGTTTGGCTTTGGAGGGACCGGACTTGAGATTGTGTTTGCTGTCTTGCCTTCTGGGTACCACACTCCCAGGAAAGGGAAGAACACACATGTGTCGATCAAGGTCTCATCAGAAAGACAGCTTCAAGGGTTGACAGAAGAGTGGATTTATTTGGGGAATTGGTTATGTAGGTGATGGAGCAACGGAGGAGCCAAATGAGATGATAGGGGAACCCAGAGATTAGCAACATCAGGAGCCACAGTCATCCCTAGGGCTGGAAAGACAAAAGGGGAGATGGTGACCTTGGGGCCCAGCAGCCAAGGTCACCTAACAGAAACTGGGACCATAGAGGGCCTATCCAGTGGGAACTAGAGACAAAGACGAGACTCAGCTTTCACTGGAAGCCATGGTGATGTAGACAGAAGCAAGCCAGGGAAGTAGGAACGCACTGGGTTCTTTCTTTTTCTCACCTTCAATCAAGCAAGAACCAAAACATGTTCACTGCGATGCATCATAGAAATACACAGGCGGAGATAAGATGGTAGCCCTAGATTTATTTGCTGCTTTCCACAGGGTGGAAGGAGAAATGGTTTCAGCCAACCCTGGGAAATACATGATTTGGAGGCTTCTTCAGGCTCTGCTAATGTGGGGAGAGGGAGGATTGTGTTTTCTTTGTTTCCATTACTTTCAGAGTGAGCGGATACTTGCTACTGAATTACATCAGCCGTGTGTGGAAACAGATGGTGGGTTTTTTGGAGCAACCACATCTCAGAAGCAGCTGACCTAGGCTTTTGTTCATCTCCTGTTGTGGCTGGGTGGGCAGGGTCCTGCTGGTTTTCACTGAGCCCACTGAAGGAACAAACATTGTCTGGCAGCCCACCCATGCCTTGAGACTGTCTGGTTCTGAGCCTACTGATGTGCAATTAAGAGAAAGAACAGGTCATTCATGGAAACCAACTCCATTGACGAAGCCCAGATAAGGGGACACAGCTTCCTGAAGCTCTTTGGTCATCTTCTCTGCCATGTTTTATTTCTCTGTGGGAGGTGCCAAGCCAAGAAATTCAGAAAGTCACTGAGCAAAGTTCCTCATTTATTGGTCTTTTGTTTGGTCCAGCCGCCATTTGTTACAGTCTGCCTCTCTGCAGCGTTAGTCTGACAAGGAAATACCACCTCATCCTTGTTGATACCGGGAGGGTCTGCAGTTCATCAAGTGGAAAATTGGGATTTAATGGGAAATGAGTCTTTGGGAGGAACTGAGACATCTTCTTGTGCCTTATGCGTTATGAAGTGTTGTGTGACTTCTAACTGCTTTATTATGGTGCTGTTCACTCACCACATACTTCTTGAGTAATCTGTGTGTCTTCTTAGGCTTTCCTCAGAAAACAAAACTGATGAGGGCAAAACTGCGAAGAGCTTTCTATAAGGGTGCAAGGTCCCCTTTAGCAGTTTGCTCTTTTCCAGAGATTGCTAAAGTCAAAGCAACTTTTTAGAATTACCAAATTTGGGGTGAAGGAGATGAGGTTTTACTAATTCAGCCCCACAGGAGGCTGACGTTACAGAGTGGAAAGAGCGTGGACTCTGGAGACAGAATCGGATTTGATTCCTGCCTCTACCATGTATTGGCTGCCTGGGTATGGGGGAAACCATATTCTTTCTGAATCTCAGCTTTCCCATCAAAAGAATGGGTATCACAATGCCCACCATGTTAGGGAAGAAAGATAAAGAAATTACTAACATATTAAAACTCTGTTGGGCACATAGTAAGTGTTCACATAATTGTATCATAATGTACGTGATGTCCTCAGATGTGTCTCTTTGCCAAAGTGAGCCCACACATTATTCATCTGTGCCCCGATCCGGTAGCTTTCTCCTTTCCCTCCCTTTGCTCCTTTCCTTGAGGCTGGTGAGGCACACATATGTCTCCTCTGATTAGACCCCTGGCCCTGGGTTTTGTGATCTCTTTCCACCCATCTCTCACCCCATCGTGCTCTTCTTGGTTTGTATCAACACATCTGGTATAGTGACTGGCACAGAGTAACTTCTCAGCAAACACTTGCTAAATGAGCGAGCACGCGATCCGGCTGATCTGACAAATGAAATTATGGGGATACATGCAAATTTGTCACCAATCCTAGACACCTTGTGTATATTTTAGAAGGGGACTTTGGAAGCAAATACCCCACAGGAGGATTGCTAATGTGAGAATCATGGGGGTTCTCACACTGGAATGTGGGGATGGTGAGCAGGGTAAATCCTTTTTGGGGGGAGTTCCTTAGACTGTTCCTCAAATCCTACCCTGGATTGTGCTCTGACACCCTCTGTGAGGCTTTGTTCTTTGCATTTATCACAGGAAGTATTGAGTTGGGTGGTTAGGTGATTTGGGGATAATTACTGGGAATGGCTTGTATGCTTTTAAAAGCATTGTGTAAAAATTGTTTCTAATGCTTAAGTATCTCACCTCTGACATAAACGTACAATAGGACACGCACTGCTACAAATTATTTGGGGAGTATGATAATGGATGCTCACTGGCCCCCTCATGATGGCAGGACACCAGTCAAAGCCTGGACTGTAGCTTGTGTCCATATGACACTTGTGCACACATGACTGAATGTCTTCATTTGGCCTCATCACCACCAGGTTCTACATAAGAGAGCTAACCAAGCACAGACTAGGCACAAATAATCAGAGTCCCCACACTTGTCCCAATCATCCTTTCTAGAAAAAAATTAACTGTTGATTATTTGGTATTTCTGACAATGTTGAATTTGGGAAATATTCTTTTCTTCATTAAATTTCTAAGTTATATATCACTTTCATATGTATTTTGCACTGCTCCCCCCAAATAAATGAAGTGGTTTTTTGGGTTTTCTTCCCTTGCATTCCCCCAGATGTTCTCTGCCTTTCCCCACCCTGCTCTGTGCTTGGAGGAGGATGGGTCTGACTCTCCGGACTGCATCACCCAGGTGCCTTTGGATCTAGCTTCCAGTTGGCTTCAACCAGGGGAAAGCTTGGAGGGAGGAAAGAAAGGAAAGAGGATTCTTCCCGTTTCATTTCTGAAGTGCACTTTGTTCGGGTGCTAACTGCATCTCTACGCCCCCACCTCTTGTCAGGAAACTTTATGGGTTTAAAACTCCAGTTCTTCTCAGGCTCCAGGAATGGTTTTCTCCACTTTCCCCTTTAGAACTAGGTGGTAATGGCTTCTCGCTGATGCTAATTCTACGTGCCCCAACACTCCCTGTTGGTTTCCTTAATCCTCCTCAGACCTGTGCAAAGACTCTAGCAATTGTCTTTACAATCCAAGCCGAATGTACCTTTTGTTCTTGTTGGATCCCACATCATACAGGTAATTGGGACATTAAAAGATCATTCCCAGGGTGGCTTACAGAAGAACACTCAACTTATAATGTAGAGGAGCTGGGAACTGGCCTCAAAACTTGAAATTCTACGTTCTCATCATGTCACCTCATGGAGAAGAGAACATGTCTTGGAATAACAATGCCTTCTTGTGTCCTTAGCTATTTCTTAGAAAGCACCTCAACCTTACAGTGCTGTACCAAGACTAATTACATTTATGAAAATTCACTCCTTCATTCAACATTTAATATACATGTATTTATTGCCTACTTTGGGGAAGAACTTAGAAATTCAAGACAAGTGAAACATGGCTCCTGTCTTTGAGGAAATTTATCATTTTGGGAGATGAAGATAGACTAAATCAACGAGTCCTTGAGTTGATTCTTGAGGAACAATGGGTGTGTTCACCAAATAGAGAGGAGTCAGAGACAGAAGTCTATGCAGAGGGAGCAATTTAACAATAGTTGAAAAAAGAGAAATAACCCAATTGTTCAGGGAACTTCAAAATGCCTACCATGCCCAACGTGCAAAAGGAAGTGAGAAAGAAAATGGACAAGAGCAACGGTTTGGTTCACAAGAGTTGAGAATGGTCCACAGCATAGAAAGCCTCGTGTTCCATGCCTCGGAGTTTACACTTCATGATCAGGGTCGTATACCCATTGAAGGCTTTAAAATTAGGGAATGTCATGATTAGACCGATAACATTCTAGAGAAATCTGACATCACCATAAAAGATTAGGAGCCATAGCTAGAGACTTGCAGATCTTGCGATATTACAAGAGTATTGCATTTAACTAGACTTGAGAAGTCTGGAGTAGCCCTGAGTGGATGGAAAAGGGAGCAAATCCAAGAGATGGCGAATGGGTCAGGGTGTCATCAAGAGACAAAACCACACAACAATTTGAATGGGAAAAGTTTCATACAAAGGACTATTATCTAGGGGCACCTGGTTGGCTCAGTTGGTAGAGCATGCAACTCTTGCATTGAGGGTAGTGAGTTTGAGCCCCATGTTGGGGGTAAAGTTTACTTAAAAATAAATAAATAAACAAATAACCATATAGAACACCCTTTAATAATAAGTAAAATTAGCTAATTTTAAGAAAAGAATTATTACCTATAAAGAGAGATCGGGTTAATGGGGAATTGGCTAGCCAAGAAGTAAAGAGAACTCTAAAGAGGAATAGCATTTGTAAGGAATGGCCACACCCCCAGGACTGAGATAAAATGCCCAAGGAAGAGAAGAATAGATCTGACGGACAAATCAAAATTGTAATTAAAAAAAGTTAACAGGGGCACCTGGGTGCCTCAGTCACCCCTTAAGAGTCTGCCTTCTGCTCGGGTCATGATCCCAGGGTCCTGGGATTGAGCCCTGCATCAGGCTCCTTGCTTCTCCCTCTGCCTTTCTTCCTTGCTGTTGCTCTCTCTGTAAAATAGATTTTAAAATAAAATAAAAAATATAAATAAATAAGGGCAAACTGCTTGAAAGGAAGAAACAAAAAGAGAAGAAAAGAAAAAAGAAAAGATTAAATATTTGGCAATATGTTTAACCAGAAATGGGCAAAACCTATATGAGGACAATTTTGAAATAGTCCCAAAAGACACAAAAGCAGACTTGAACAATTAGAAATTTATTCCCTGTTCTTGGCTAGGATTGACAACATTCAAAAGATATCAGTTCCCTCTAAGTTAATTTATAAATTCAATGCAATTCCAAAAAAAATATCGAGAAGCTATTTTACAGATGAGTTGATACTGAAGTTCATGTGGAGAAACAAACATGCAAGAATCACGAGGGACCACTGAAGAAGAACACCTACAAGGGAGGACTAGCACTACAAGATGGTAACATGTAATGGAAGGCTCCTTCGTGAAAGCAGTGTGGTGGAGCACATGGAGAGGCAAATACTATACGCCAGTGGGACAGAACAGAAAGTTCAGAACTGGGCCCAAGTACATATGGAATCTCTCTGCACTATGTTTGAAATTCCTCTGTAAAACTAAAGATCGTTCAAAATACAAAATCAAAACCATGCGAACACCATTAGTCATTAGGTAAATGCAAATCAAATCCACAATGAGGTATCACCTCCCACTAGGATGACAACCATCAAAAGGACAGAAAATAGCCAGTGTTGGGAAGAAGGGGAAGTAATTGGAATTCCCCTACGTTACCAATGGGAAAACTGCTAGGGAAAAGAGTCTGGCAGTTCCTCTGAAAAGTTAAACATAGAATTACTCTATGACCCAGCAATTCCACCCCTAGGTATGGTATCTAAGAGAACTGAAAACAAATATTCACACAAAGACTTGAACATGAGTGTTGATCGCAACATTACTTATAATGGCCAAAAGGGGGACACAACCCAAATGTCCATCAACTGCATAAGTAAAGATATAGACAAACAAAATGTGGTTCATCCATGCAACAAAATAGTATTGAGCCAAAAAAAAAGGGAGGGGGGAACGAGTTTCTGATTACACGCTATAGCGTGGATGAAACTTGAACACGTGCTAAACGGCAGCCACAACCAAGGTAACATGTTGTGTGAATACGCAAATTTATTGAGACAGAAAGTAGGCTAGTGGTTGTCAGGGCTTGGGGGGTGTGGGGGCAATGGGGATTGCTAATAGTCGTAAGGTTCTTTTAGGGGTAGCGGAAATGTCACAGAATTATCTAGTGATCGTGGTTGCACAGCTCTGTGAATATATTGGAAAACCATAGGATTGTATGACTAAAATGGTAAATGTTATGTTTTGTCCATGTTATCTCACTAAAAAAAGTTTCAATTAAAAACCGCCATACACTGAGGGCACCTGGGTGGCTCAGTTGGTTAAGTTGGGCTCAGGTCATGATCTCAGGGTTGTGGGATGGAGCCCCACATCTGGCTCCGTGCTGAACATGGAGTCTACTTGAGATTCTCTCTCTCCCTCTCCCTCTGCCCCTCCCCAGCAGCCCCCACCACCAGTCGCATACTCTCTCTCTCTAAATAAATAAACACCTCCATACACTGAAATTTTAAAAAACTTCCATACAAACCAGAAACATGATGACATCAAGGAAAGGAAAAATATTTAAAAAGGCAAGTTCCATTTGTGCAGAGCAGGCCATGCAGGCTGGATCTGGAAAAGAAAGGGGATTATTAACCAGCCATTGGCACCGTCGACCTCGTTGGCCCTTCAGCTTCTGTGTGTGCTCCTCCCACATTTGAACTCCTCTTGGCTTTGAAAACAGAAAGTTCTACACAAATATGAATTATTTCACAGGATTGGCCTACCTTCTCCCTTATCTTTTCTCTCTGAAAACAGTTCCATTTGAATTCCAAATTCTTTTAGATCCCGAAGGGTGGTTTTCCATCATGGCCATCATATAAGAGGAAAGGAGTGAAGATTAGATGGGGGTCTCCTATCTTTAGTGCAGCTCAAGTCAAATAGAAGAATGAAGCCAAATGAGATAGGTAGTTTGGGAAAGATAGCCTGAGAAATCCCTGGATTTTTTCTATATTTAACTCTCCTGGCTTTCAGTTTTCCTGGGCTCTGAGTAAAAAGGGAAAGTAAAAATAAGAGGGCGGCTTATTTCTCTCAGGTTGGTTTTGGGTTTTTTTTGTTTTTTTTTTGTTTTTGGTTTGTTTGTTTGTTTTTTCTTATTTCTCATCTCAACAGACTAAGCCTACTGTGGCAAAGCCAGACTGTGGAGGAGTGGCAGGGAACCCAGAGCGGTGGCTTTAGATGGAAATTTCTAGGCTGGTGTGATATATATATATAATTTTTCCTACACACTGAGTGGCTTGAAGGTGGTTACTTTAGAAACGTTGCTCCTTTAAATCTCCCCTGTCTTGTTTGATGTTGCCACTTCCCTGAGAAGCCTATTGGTGCACAGGCCCGAGTGAATTTTCTCTGTAAGTGAGTAATACTTGATTGCCTGAGAACACAGGGGGGTCTATTGTCTAGCTCCACATGAAGCCCCTTAAAAGATTTGTGTTCATCTCAGGGTATATCAAGTTGTGAGTGTTCTCATGAGAAGGTCCCATTTTCTTGCAGCGTGGTAACAAAACAGAGGGCTCTGGTATGAAGCGCTCTCCCCTGATAGGCCAGTCAGCCAGCCATCTTGTCTGCCTTCCACAGACAACATCATAGGCCTCGCAAAATGCAGAATGACAGACAATCTTCATCCAGCAGTGGCTTCATCTGTGAAGGTGTTCAGTCATTTCACACAATTTCCTAACAATTTCCTAGGAGGTGCTGTATATGCATATGAGTCAATTTAAGTGATTTCGTTTTTACTTCACCCTTTCACGATTAAGGGGATGCTATATCTTTGAATATCTTGAGGTAAAACTAAATCTGTAGTTTTGTATGGACAAGAATTGGGTGAGTGGAAGAGTGAGGAATTTTAAGCTTTCAATTTCTATTTAACCAGGATCTTTAATTAATAGGAACTTCTCTCTCCCTCTTTTCTTTCTTTCTTTCTTTTTTCTTTCTTTCTTTCGAGGCAGTGATACTTTTTAAGAACACATATCAAGAACCTTAAAACAATTTTCAGGACATTTCTTGTGATTATTTGGCTTTCCAGGTCTCTAATTCTGTAGAAATAGTACTGACGGTCATGAAGATAACTCTAAGTAACTAGAATATCCCCAGTTACCAAAAGAATCAACAGTGGTCCTTCTACTGCTGTACTGAATAAGCCACAAAAGAAGAGTAATACATATTAAAAAGTTTTCAGTGAATGTTTGCAAAATTTTAAATGTAAAATATTTTACTCATTGTTTAATTAATTACTCAATTTACTGGGGTACCTGGCTGGCTGAGTCAGTTGGGCGTGCAAGTCTTGATCTCAGGGTCATGAGTTTGAGCCCCATGTTGGGTGTACAGATTACTTAAATAAATAATTAAAATAGCAGCAGTTAAAAAAAAAATACACAATTCAGTTGATTTGGGTCACAAAGTTCCTGGGTAATTGAGGACTTTATGAGAATTCATGTACAAAGTTGTGTATATGCATGCCCTATTTAAGAACTCTAGAAAAGTTTGACTCAAGTCCTTATCTTAAAAAATGTGGCATGTAACTGAGTTACTTTTTTTGTTTTTTCTCCCAGTGAAAATACCTATTCAAAGAGAGTATTCTGTTTCAGTCTGGAAGCGTTATTTGGTCCTTGCTTTGTTCAAGAGATCCTTAATGTACCCCCATTTCACTTCCACTGGCCAAAATCTGTGGACTACGGGGTCCCTCTGGGAGTCAGCGGGGCAAGTGTTGGGGCACGGGGGACATAGGAGACGCAATATCCGATTCCCACCACCAAGCCTCTGGTCCAGACTTCGTCTCCCCAGCTTTGTGATGAAGCAGGCTCCTTCTCCTTCTCTTGCTCTTTGTCTACATTTGACAGAGGCCCAGTGAACAGAGAATAGCGAACACAGCCCAAGCAGCAAATTTGGCAGAGCCCTTCAATTAGAAGGTAATGATTAAATTCATTTGGTATTCTTTGTGCCATAGTGACATTATTTATAAGGAATTCTTTGGGTGGTAATGTGACTGCCTTTTACACTTCCAGCAACATTTCTCAGCCATTATCACTAAATAATCTTGAGTTCTTGTAAATCCCTTAGCAAAGGCTTCTTATAAAAGACCTTAAAAAGGAATAAATCCTCTGAGATATTACAGGATTCTCACCGAGTGCCTCCCACAGACTTGCCTGGGAATCGCTCGGCTTAAACCCTGTATATTGCTTTGAAGATCCAATCCGTGTTCCTATAATTCAGGCATGAAAAGAAGATGAAGACAAAGAGGAAGACAGCCATAAATATTTGTAATGAAGCTAACATCTGCATTGGTTTGTGATATTTTTGGTAAGGTAAAGGAAGGGAGAGAAAAAGCCTGATGTTTATTTACAGCCCTTTTTCGGCGCTAAGGGGGGATTTCAGTCTTTCTCTTAGGCACAGGGAATTAGAATTCATTTTGGAGAACACAGATAGGGCAAAACTGGAGGACCAGCGTGGATGGGGAAGTAAGAAGGCGAGAAATCAAATAATTTTTTGACACCCACCTTTTCCGATCAAGAAGCTCTCCTCTACCCAAAGTCTTTGCCCATAGGAGCCTCCGAAGTGTAGCCTTTTTCGTCCCTTCAAAGGACTGATAGGAACACCTGCCTCCCACTGCTTTCTGGAACTTCCAGAGATGTTAACTTCCCAAGGTACGGCCTTGCCGCTGACAGATGAATGACTCTCATGATTGTAGAGCTCCTGTTTTTAATCAGACTTGTAGGAAATTGCAGGCATCTCTCTTGCATTTATTTGGTTTTAAAGTGTTTCCTGCGTGAGCTCCTTTTTTCAGCAGAGAAAATAAATTGTAGAAGACCTTATCTGTGTACTTCAGAAACTTTCTCTGTTGGGTGGTGGGCTCCCCTTTTTATTGTCTGTAACATGGGCCTTGAATATTTAAGGTCCCGAATCTCTCACCATCATGTTCTACCTGTAGACTTTTTTCTTTATTTCAGGAGTCACATAAATAGTCTAATAAGTGGAATTTTACTGTGTACATGCTGAAGAGTATCAGAGAGCTTTCTGCTCCAGCACTGTGTGGTCAGGAAAGAACAAGGTCATTTCCTCTTCATTCCACCATGCTGAGTAAATCCGCACAATACCAAGGTATCAAATGAAGGGTCAGGGTCAAGATTTTTAATTACTGTATTTTATCAAATCGACAAGGCTGCTAGGACAGAAAAGAAACCTGCCAATTAACTCTTAACACCATGAACTGAATGACTGATTTCAGAGATGTGCAGTGTAACAAAAGCATGTATCTTCAAATTGATGAAAAATAGTCATTAGTTCACATTTTAATTTTTTTTCTGAGCACTTTGTGTGCCAGCCTCTTTGGATGCTACTGCTGAAGTGTGGAGCATGGCTCTGGTATCAGGGAACTAATGGTTCCTTTGGGGGAGATAAGACCATCACCCGAGTAACCAAAAGACGGAGAGCCATCTGAGCATAATGGACAGAGTTAAATGCCATGAAGAGGCGAGTGGGGAGAAAATCCCCCTAGGAATGGGTTAGCAGAACAACAAAAGCTGAGTCCTAAAGACTTTGGGTAGAGGAGAGCATTCTAGGGAAAGGCAAAGGTTTTCATATCTGCAGAAGTAATAGTCAATGATGTAGGAGGTCAGGCTCTAGGAACCAAAGGGCTGGGATTCAGATCCCAGCCCAGCCACTGGATGGCTTTGGGCAATTTACTTTAACCTCTTCCTGCTTCCGTTGAAGGGAATTAAGTTTGTTACTGAGATTAGAACATTATTTAACACATGTACTCTGTAGGAACGAACTCAGAAGAACAATGCTGATGATGTGTAAAGGGTTGAGTTGGTTGGACCAAGAAGAGAGAGGTGAAGAGTCTGGAGGAGAGGGTGGCTGGGGGATACAGGGTTGAAGTCATACTCTTTACTACTCCTGAAGCACAGCAACATAGCAAAGTACCAGGGCCTTTGCATGAGCTAGTTCCCTGATCTAGAATACTCTTGCCCCAACTAGCCATCTGCCTTGTTCCTTTATGTTTCCCTTTGGCTTTTGCTAAAATGTAATCCCATCAGAAAACTCTTCTCTAATGACCCTACCAAAAATGGTACCGCCAACTCTGCCCTGCCACTTTCCATTTTCATCTCCCTTACTTTACATTTTTTAAAAAGCTCTTTCTATTATCTGTTATTTTATACATATATTTATTTGGTTAAGGGTGTGCGTGTGTGTGTGTGTGTGTGTGCATGTGTGTGTTATTCTCTGGCAAATAGAATGGGAATTGTAAGAGAACAGGACTCAGATAAAAATAATAGGAAAAAACAAGTCCTCAAGGCTAGAAGACTTGGAGACATCTACATTGAAACTGATCAGAATATGCCACCCCAAGATATACCACTTTTGCATAAGGATTATTTTGAGCTGAAGGCAATTAAGAAGCCAAATGCAGGAATAGGGTGCCTGGGTGGCTCAGTCAGTTGGGTGTCTGACCCTTGATTTCAGCTCAGGTCATGATCTCAGGGTTGTGGGGTTGAGCCCTGCATCGGGCTCCATTCTGGGTGTCGAATACTCATGTATTCCCTCTCTCTCTCTCAAATAAATAAATAAATAAATAAATAAATAAATAAATAAATAAATAAAAATAATAAAAAGAAGCACATGCAGGAAGGGCTCTTTGCCCTCCTCCTATCTGCTGAAAAGCAGGACACAATTTTCCCTTGTGAAGGTCTTCCTCCTCCTCTCTCCTGTACCAGAAGGAAAATGACACTTATCTGTAGGGACAGAAAGTCCACCCTGAGAGGGGTCTGCACAAACAAACCTTACTAAAATAACCCTTACTTCCATTAGTTTTCACCATATATTTATTTTCCCCAAATTTACCACCCACAGAAACCCAAATCCATTTTCCTTTCAGTTGCCACTTATCTGAAATTTAGCCCCCCTTGTTAAAATGGCATATAAGCTCCCAAAAAGGTGAACTGCCATTTCAGGTTTTCACTTCTTTTCTGTGAGGCTCCCCATATGCATACGAAATGACATTTTTCTGTTAGTCTTTTGTCAGTTTAATTTACATGCCCCAGCAACAGACCTAAGAGGGAAGAGGAAAAGTTTTTCCTTCCCCTATCACATCTGTAACATCCATGGATTCTATTGCCCGGGATATATAGTCTACGTTTTAAAAACACAGCAACAACAATAACAAAACTGGAGATCCCCCTTCAAGGCAGTCACTTTTCTGTAACCTGCATACCTGCTCACATCTTGTTCTATGAGTGAAGGAAGAAGAAGCATCTTCCCGGATTGAGATGCATCCTTGGGAGAACAATGCATTCTCCTGACCCATGAATTAAAACCTATGACTCAGAGAGCTTAGGATCACTCACGGTGGTAGGCTGAATAATGGTTCCACAAGATATCCAGGTCCGAATCTCTGGAACCTGTGAATGTTAACCTCATATGGCAAAGGGGACTGTGCAGATGTGAGTGAATTAAAGATTCCTAAAATGAGATTATCCTGGATTGTCTGCAGTAGGCCCTAAATTTAATCAAAAGTGTCCCTATGAGAAGGAGGCAGAGAGAAATTTAACCACAGAAGAAGCCGCCAATATAATGATGGAAGCAAGATCTTGGTCTGCTGGCTTTGGAGATGGGGGAAGAGACTGGGTGCTAAGAAAGCAAACCATGCAGCTCTAGAGACGGCAACAAAGGCAAAGAAATGAATTCTCCCCTAGAGCCTCAGGAGAGCGTATGGCCCTTGACTTCAGACTAGTGAAACTGATTTCAGACTTCTTTTTTTTTTTTTTTAGATTTTATTTATTTATTTGACACAGAGAGAGAGATTACAAGTAGGCAGAGAGGCAGGCAGAGAGAGAGGAGAGAGGAGGAAGCAGGCTCCCTGTTGAGCAGAGAGCCCGATGCGGGCCTCGATCCCAGGACCCTGAGATCATGACCTGAGCCAAAAGCAAAGGCTTTAACCCACTGAGCCACCCAGGCGCCCATGATTTCAGACTTCTGATGTCCAGAGAAGAACTGTGTGCTGTTTGAGCCCCCAGAGTGGGGGAAATTTGTTACAGCAGCCATAAGATACTGATACACTCGTCCTGGTGTCTTTGCGATGCTTCAAGGACATCGTACTCACCGTGCTGATGGGTCAGGGCAACAATTCGAGCAGAATCTCGGGAAGTTTCTAATTTTGTTTCAGCTCAGGATGAAACTTCTTTTTTTTTTTTTTTTAATTTTATTTTTATTATTTGCCCAAGGGGTACAGGTCTGTGAATCATCAGGCTTACATCTTTCACAGCATTCACCAAAGCAGAAACCCTCCCCAATGTCCATAACCCATCCACCCTATCCCTACCCTCCCACCCCCCAGTAACCCTCAGTTTGTTTTATGAGATTAGAAGTCTCTTATGGTTTGTCTCCTTCCCCATCCCATCTTGTGAAACTTCTTTTATACTTCACTTCACCAAAATGTTAAGTCACTGATTGTTAATCATGGTTCTCATTTTTTCCAACCTTTCCTTCTTGCACAGAACAGAAGGCAGTGTAGAAATCAAGGAGAATTCTCCGAGAACCTCTGTGTGCCTATATTTGAGGCAAAAAGGAGCTTTGACCATTTGGTCTAACTTTTTTCATACTAGCAAGGGAATTGGGATATGGAAGAACTCATGAAAAATATACGAAGAAAACTTTGGAAGCCAAATAACCTACATATAAAAAGTATTTTTATTGCCTAACACTGTGCTGGGCCTATGTACAGTTTCAATAAATATGGTACTTAAATGACATACTCTTGGTTTTTAAAGAGCTTACAACCCAAGGAAAAATATTTAGACAGGAAAGACACATAGATTTTCTAGATAATAAAATGTATTATAAAACTCTATTTAAAAAATGTGACCCAGTATAGAAATAGAGAGAAATCTAGAATGTCATAAAACTGTAAGAATACAATAAGAATTGAATAAGAATTTACTTTATAGGGGCGCCTGGGTGGCTCAGTTGGTTGAGCGTCTGACTCTTGATTTCAGCTCAGGTCATGATCTCAGGGTCCCAGGATTGAGCCCCGTGTGGGCTCTGTGCTCAGTGGGGAGTCTGCTTGAGATTTTCTCTCCTCCCTCTGCTCCTTCCCCACTCACTCTCTCTCAAATAAATAAACAAATCTTTAAAAAAAGAATTTACTTTATGATATAAGGGGCATTTCAAATATATTTGTGGAGAAAGAATAGATTATTAAATAAATAATGATAAAATCAGCTAACATCTTAGGGGCAAAAGGCTTGATTCCTTAATGCACACCTTCTACCAAAACAAAGCTGGGTTATAAATGGAAAAACACATGATATAATAAATTAAGGGGGAAAAGTACACGTTGATATTAATTTTATTTTCCTGTGCGAAGACATTTTTAAAAACATTGCACAACAAGAAATGGAATGAACTTAAAACATTTAATTTGATTAAGAAAAAAACCTTAAATTTGTATTCCAAAAATATAAAAATTCCAAAGTTAAGAATCTGAGAAATAATTAGGCAGTATGAAAATATTTAGCTTCAAGAGGTTCATTGTAATGTATACTGTGTGTGTGTGTGTGTGTGTGTGTGTGTGTGTGTGTGTGTTTGAGTAAAAGTTTGGGAAAAAACCACTAATCGATTAACAGTAGTTGTATTCTGTTAATAGGATTTCAGTAGAGTCTGCATATCTATTCTATTGTGATAGATGAATAGATAATAGGTAAATAGATAGGTAGATAGATGATAGATAGGTAAATAGATAATTTACTTATTTATTTGGTAACTTTTTTCCTAATACCACTCTGCTCTCTCATTGAATTTTCAGAGTAACAAACACATCTATTACCGTGGATCAAGGTTACAGAGTTTAGTATCACAATAGAGTAGAATGAACTCTGAAGGAAAGAGAAACACTGGAATTCCCTACCCATTCCCCAGTTTATTGCTAGGAATTTCATTATTATTTTAAAGGAAGAGTACTTTGAATGACTACACGACCACAGATAGATTATCCTTTGCTTCCTTCCTTTAGTCTACAAGATAAATCTCAAACTTGAGTGTATTCAATGTAAGTAAACTCTACTTGGAGTGACCTAAAGGATTTTTAATGCTGAGTTTAGGAACAAGTCCTGAATAAATGCAGTTCCACTGTATAGGTGGGTGTTTTATTTTTATTTAACCAATTTCAATACGGAAATGAGCCTACATTGCTTTTCTTTTTCTCTTGTTTACAACATTAGGAGACCCTAACCCATTTTAAGTTCTAGGAGGGGACAGCACTCCTTATAAATTGGCCTACAGATATTCCTCTAAGGGGTGTAAAGATGAGAGCAGAAGAGACACAGCTTTCCTGTTGCTTATGATTCCCTTTGAAGATTTCATGATGGTGCAATAATCTCTTTCTCTGCTCTGAATGTGAGGTGGGAATTGGGAAATGGAGGGTTGGGGCCAGAAGGAGCAAGCAGGAGAGTCACCAGGCAGATTCCCATAATTCCAGGAACTGATGGTGGGAAGGTAACCAAAAAAAAAAATATGAACAAATAAAAAGACAGAAGGCTAGTCAGCTTGGAGAAGGGCCACTTGGAGGGACAATGCTCAAAAGCTGAGGAGAGCCTAGTGTTCACTTGCCAGCTGTTCAGACCCAAAGAGCGAGAATCTTCGATTGCCAGAAGAGGGACCCAAGGCAGTAAGTTCCCCAGTGAGTGCAGGTGGGAAACTGGTCCCCACTGGGCTCACCAGGTCCCTGAGCATCAGAGCTTATGCCCATCTGTATCCCTGAGCCTAGGCTTGGTCCTTGTCACACTACTTGGTATGGACACCCACTCCTTACAGTGTCACAAGGAATTGTGTCTGTGGGGAGGAGGTGAGAGTGAATGGGATCCCTACATTGAGGGTGATGAGGGCACCAAACTGAATAGTTGGAAACGTCTGGGCTGAGATATGATTAACAACACCCCTGACATGTGCATTTTCCAACTTGCCTAAAAAATGCAAAAAGCCTGAAGCAAGGGAATAAAATCACAGAACAAAATATCTATAGATTTAATTACATGTACCTAAAACAACAAAACAAATTATGCTTCCGAAAACAGTATAAGCCAAATGAAAAAGCAAGCAATATAAATATAATGAGGGGAATATTTGCACAACTGTACCTCCCTTCCCCCAAATGGCAACAGTATCTGCTGTGATCCAAACCAATCTCATGATGTGGGTGGGGATCATTTTGTTTAGGTTAATTGCTAGAGTGGTTGAGGATTAACCTGCATTTTAAAAAAAAATTATTTAAATTCAATTTAAGTACCTATATTATTAGTTTCAGGGGTAGAATTCAGGGCTTCATCAGTTGCATATAACACCCAGTGCTCAATACATCACGTGTCCTCCTTAGTGCCCATCACCCAGTTACCGCATCCCCCTCCCACCTCCCCTCCAGCAACCCTCAGTTTGTTTCCTAGAGTTAAGAGTCTCTTATGGTTTCCCTCCATCTCTATTTTTATCTTATTTTATTTTTCCTTCCCTATGTTAATCTATTTTGTTTCTTAAATTTCACATCATGAGTGAAATCATATGGTACTTGTCTTTCTCTGACTAATTTCGCTTAGTGTAATACCCTCTAGTTCCATCCATGTCATTGCAAATGGGAAGATTTCATTCTTTTTGATGGCTGAGTAATATTCTGTTGTATATTTATACCACATCTCTTTATCCATTCATCTGTAGATGGACATCTGGGCTCTTTCCATAGTTTGGCTATTGTGGACATTGCTGCTATAAACATTGGGCTGTACGGGCCCCCTTCAAATCACTATGTTTGTATCCTTTGGATAAATACCCAGTAGTGTAATTGCTGGATCAAAGGGTAGCTCTATTTTCAACTTTTTGAGGAACCTCCATACTATTTTCCAGAGTGGCTGCACCAGTTTGCATTCCCACCAATAGTGTAAGAGGGTTCCCCTTTCTCCGCACCCTCACCAACACCTGTTGTTTCCTGAGTCGTTCATTTTAGCTATTCTGACTGGTGTGAGGGGACATCTCATTGTTAACCTGCATTTTATGAACACATGAATCCAGGGGTTTGACAACTGGAGGCTGCTGGACAGACCAGGATAGAGTCTGGTGGAGCTCTGATCTTACTGGCCCACGAATGAGAACTCACTGGCCGACGCAGAGCAGAATGAGAACTTGAGGAGTGGGACCATGGGAGTCTGACTGACTTGTTATTAATGTAAACTAGATTGGAGGCTTCTGAAACTCTCTGCGAAGTTTATGATGGAATGAGTTAGTGTATTCACATTTGGGACTTCTTCAATTTTTATTTAGGCATATTTTGAAACTTCTGGTGAGGTACCAACAAAGTAGATGAGCGCAGTTTGAAATAGGAAAGAATAAGTACTGCGGAAGAGAAGTATATCACAGTGTTAGGTGCTAATCTGGGTAGTAGGGTAATAAGTGATTTTTTTATTCTCATGTGCTTTTTTCTTTTTCTCTATTTTTCTAATTCCTCAATGTGCACACATTTTTATAATACAAACAAATTAAAAAACATTTTTAAATACAACTAACCCAGCACTGACATGCATCCCTATTCTTCCCATAATAATACCTGTCATTATTTAAAGATTATTACACTATTCTGTCTAAACTGTACCTATTTGTCCAATGAGGGATATTATTATTGGAAAATCATTATATCTGTTCTGTGGTACAATCTGAAAAGCATAAGCCTCATACACTCCTACCCTTGTACATTCTCTCTCATCACATTCCTTCTAAGTAGGGTAATGACCTTGTCTTGGTGTTCATTCTTTCATATAGCCATGTCTTGCTGAATTTACCCAAGACAGGAGAACAAAATGAGTAAAGAGGAGATGAAGAAAAAGTGAAGCAATTAAAAAGTCTTCTTAAAAAATCACAAGCCAATCTTTTTTTTTTTTAAAGATTTTATTTATTTATTCGACACAGAGAGAGAGATCAGATCACAAGTAGGCAGAGAGGCAGGCAGAGAGAGAGGAGGAAGCAGGCTTCCCACTGAGCAGGGAGTCTGATGCAGGCCTCGATCCCAGGACGCTGAGATCATGACCTGAGCCGAAGGCAGAGGCTTTAACCCACTGAGCCACCCAGGTGCCCTCACAAGCCAATCTTGATCTCCTTGGGGGGGACTACTGAATCAATGCTACTATGTCCCTATTAATAGAATAAATGGAAGGAAAAACTTCCAGTCTCCAGCCACCTGAAGGACAAGAGATTATGCCTGTCCCAAAGTTGTGACTCTGGGAGCTTGATTTCTTTCTGTTTTGCTTCCAGGAAGTACATTTGTACCAGATAACTCTAGCATAACAAAGGTTACCCTAAAAGCTGGTCAATAATTTATACAAAAGAATTTGTGGAATTTTGTTGTTCCTCGATTCTCCTGTTGAGAGGGAGAACAAAACAAGCAAAAGCCCTAAAAACATTTTGAAATGAATGTTATGGCAGGTTTCAACTTTCAAAACAGCCACCACCATAATCGTGTGCATTATAGGGTGATGTGTCATGTGGTTTGGTCTGCAGCAGAGTTGCCAGAAGTCACCAGCCTGTGACTTCATTGTTCTCTGCTAAAGAGGAACAGAAAGAATGAAATGAGCTTTGTCTTGGGTTTTTTTGTTTTGTTTTGTTTTGTTTTGTTTTAATTTTCTTGCTTGTTTTCACAGTTGATTTCCAGTCATTGTGTTCATCCAATTTGACCACAACGCACCCTTGTTTCTAGAAATGGGGTTAGCCCTCTCAAGGGTTTGCCATAAAATATAATGCAGCACATCTTTGATGAGGCCTCTCTGTTGCTGTTCGGAATAAAGTCTTGCATGTTTTATGCAGAGCTTTCTGACTTGCAGAGTGATTTTCGGGCCTCTATCTCACTAAGATGAGGTAAAAAGGACATAAACTATCACACCCCCATCTTTCCCAACCTCCATCTAACAGGTGGGAAAAAAAAAACCCCAAAAGTTCTAGAACTCCTACCAGATATTATTGGTTTGGGGGTCTTCTGGCATTCTGATCCCCCTTCCTTTAAAGCCCTAGCATGCCTTCTGTGGGGACCCCACACCGTCACCAGGATCCTCCCTGTCCCTGCGCTGGTGTAGTTTCAGGTGCATGGCATAGGCTGACACACTAGGGAGCTCTGACCTGGGACTTGGTACCTTTGGTGTGACCCAGAGGTGAGGGAACAAGAGCTATTTCATATCCCCAATTCCTGTTCTCCCGTTCTCTTTCTTTCTCCCTCTCTCTGGGCTTCTTTCATTTAACTTTTTTAAAAGAATTATTTTTTATAATGAAATTTAATTGACGTGCAGAGAAGTGCTCTATTTGAAGTTTAACCAAGTATTTTTAAATGAGCACATATAACCACCATCAGAGTCAAGAAATAGTCCTTTGCCAATACCCGCAAGTTCCTGTCATACCCCATCCTGACAACCATTTCTCTCCTTCCCCTGTGTAAGCAATGGCCTGATGTCTACAGTAATTACTCTCTTGCTAATTTTCCATTTTATCACCCAAAGGTGACCCTATAAACAGTTTATTTAGTTTTGCCAGTTTTTGAATTTTGAAATGAAACCACACAATATGTATTTATCTGTAACTGACTTCTTTCACTTAACATTTCACCTGTGTGGTTGGGTGAGATGGAAGTTCATTTATTGCCACTGTTTTGTCGCATTCCACTGTGTGAGTGTGGCACAATATATTCATCCATTGTACTGCTGAAGGCTCTCTGGGGTGTTCGGGTTATCACGAACAATGCAGGTATGAATAGGTTTGTGCATTCTATCCTGATGCACACGAGCTCAGAGGTATCTAGGGTATCAGTAACTGCCAGTGGAATTGATGGAGCCTAAGTTTTATTTATCTTCATCTTACTCCATAATGCCAAAGAGTCTAACAGGTTACAGTACCACCAGTAACAAATGGTGTTCCCTTATGGTACCATCCTCACTGACACTTGGACTTACCAGGTTTTTAAAAATGGATTCATCAGATGATTTTCACAATTTGAATTATCCTGCCTTGGAAAAAAAAGTGAGCCAGAATATTTACCTCAAAGGCTCCTGAGGGGAAGGGTAGTCCAGCGGTAGGAATGTAGGCTTTGGATTTAGTTTGGGCTCAAGTCTCGGCTCATGGGAAAGTTACTTAACTTTTCTAAGCTTCATTTTTTTAAACTATTTTTTTTAAAGATTTATTTATTATTTATTTTAGAGAGAGGGAGGAGAAGAAGAAGCAGAGAGAGAGTGAGTGAGTGAACAGGGGTTGGGGAAGAGAGATGGAGAATCTCAAGCCGACTCCCCAGTGAGTGTGGAGCCTGACATGGGGCTCGAACTCACAACCCATGAGATCATGACCTGAGCTGAAACCAAGAGTCAGACACTAAATCGACTGAGCCACTCAGGTGCCTCTCCGTGCTTCATCTTTCACATCTATCAAATTGGGTGATAATAATGCTCAACCTCTTCAAATTATTGTAATGATTAAGCGACTTAATAAACCTAAAACATTTAAAGCAGTACCTGGCACATAGTGAGTACTGTATGTGATCATCATTGTTATTATGAGAAAAGCAAAAGAATGTCTGGGATCAGGTGTAGGGACAGACCCCTAAATACAGAGAACAGAGGGATGGTGGCCACAGGGGAGTGAGCGGGGGATGGGCAAAACGGGGCAGGGGAGTGGGAGAGACAAGCACCCAGTTATGGAATGAGTAAGTCGCAGGGCTAAAAGGCACAGCACAAGGAATATAGTTGGTGATCCTGTAATAATGGCATTGTATGGTGACACGTGGCAGCTATGTTGTGGTGAGCACAGCATAACCCACAGACTTGTCAAAGCACCACGTTATACACCTGAAACTAACGTAACATTGAGTGCCAACTGTACTCAAATTTATTTTCTTTCTTTTCTTTTTTTAAATTAAGATTATTTATTTGTCAGAGAGAGAGAGAGGGAGACCAAGCAGAGGGAGCTGCAGGCAGAGGAAGAAGCAGACTCCCTGCTGTGCAGGGAGCCCAATGCAGGGACTTGACGGGGATCATGGCCTGAGCCGAAGGCAGACAATTAACCGGCTGCGCCACCCAGGTGTCCCTGACTGTACTCAAATTTAAACATGGAGCTGCCGGAGGGACGCAGAGGCCATTCAGGGTTGAGTGAAACCTCTGGGATCTGTCAGGATGGGATGGGGCGCCAGCTGGCCCTGTGGGGTCCTCCACTTCCACAGGCTGCTGTTGGGCTTAACGACCCAGTCTTGGGTGGGGCTCAGCCAGGTTTTCAACAGACCTCACCTCCCTCTTCTTAGGGTATTGTAACTCTACCTGGAGATAATCTAGAGAATGAAGAGAAGCCCTGAGACCCTATTTAAAACAGGTATCTGATATCTTCCAAGGTGAAGGAAAAGACTCACTTAGAAAGGAGCAAAGACCTTTTGCCCCGAGATTTTATAGATTACACCCACAATAAGGAAGGGGCTCTGATCTCTGACCACAGTGATGCACAGATGTACATCACAGTGATTCCACGTTTGTATACTTTAGGAAGTGATTGCCATGACAAATCTAGCTCCCACTTGTCCCTGCACAAAGTTGCTATGATTATTAACCACATTCCTCATGCTGTACATTGTATCCCCATTAAATGAGCTAATACTTAATACTTGTAAGATACTTAGAATGGATAGTCTGACCATTTTTTATTCAATAGATGTTGTTATTATTGAAAGTATATATGCTTAAAACTGCTAAAAATAGATTCCAGTCATACAGAAATCTGTGCAACTCTTAAAGTATTATGATGGCCTTGTGCTTTCCCGCATGTTTGAAAAATACAAACTAAGACATATAAGGGGTGCCTGGATGGTGCAGTCGGTTAAGTGACTCTTGATTCAGCTCAGGCCATGATCTCAGGGTCATGAGATCAAGGCCAGCGTTGGGCTCCACGTTTAGTGTCGAGTGGGCTTGAGATTCTTTCTCCCTCTTCCTCTGCCCCCTCCTCCTCTTGCTCTCTCCTCTCAAAAAAAAAAAAAAAAGATCTCTCAGTTCTTTCTTGGTCATTGAATATTATTCAGATAGATGAAAGTATGCCAATAGATTTGATATACCAATTAAAACTTTGGTACTGGAAATTTGGGGCATATGGCTAGATGGTCAGATATCATAATGACATTATTTTTGTCTATAAAACGCAGTGAAATTACACTGAGAAAAATTTAAATGCTTCCCTTATGATCTATTATTTAAGATTAAAGTAATTTGTAAAGCTATTACCTGACTTTTATCATCAGTGTCTTTCACAAAGGCCATTTTTCCACAAAGAAACCAAGTTTTAATAGCCACTTTATCCAAGTGACTGTGTGAAATAAAACTCCAAATCACTACATGTTAGAACTTCGGGGTACCTTGCAAATGTGATAGCAAGTCTCTTCACTAATGTCCCCAATTAATTAAGACTCTTCGGTTCATCTGAAAACTGTACTGACTTCCCCAGGCTCACGCAGCCAGGGCTGGGCAGCTCTCTGAGTTCCGTGTACTTCTCTCCCCGGCTGAGTGTTTTTGCTCAGTTTGTGTATTTCCAAAATTGTTTGCAGCACTTGTACCTTTACTATCGTGCAGTTTGATTAGGTGTTTTGTAAACATGAAATATGATTTGTTATTTTTTAAAGTACACACTGAAGGCTTTAGAAGGATTTAATAAAACCAATTTATTTTTTTAAAAACAGAGAGGGAGTGTGGGATGCCTGGGTGGCTCAGTTGGCTGAGCGTCTGCCTTCGGCTCAGGTCGTGATCTCAGGGTCCGGGGATTGGGCATCGCATCAGGCTCCCTGCTCAGCAGGGAGCCTGCTTCTCCCTCTCCTACTCCCCCTGCTCTCTCTCCCTCTCTCTCTCTGACAAATAAGTAAATAAAGTCTTCTGAAAAATGTATATAGAGAGAGACATGGTTTCTCCCCTCAATTTAAAGGGAAAGGTGGGTACGCGGACCAGCAACACCAAACACACATGGTCGGTGCTATCATGGTTGATACACACAGAGGAGGAAACTATTAGTTAGACTTGACATTGGCAGGTGGGAGCAATTGAGATGGGCTTCACAGTTTGAATAGGAGTTTGGCAAATGGAAATAGGGGAGAAAGGACATTCCAAATAGAGAGAAAAGCCTGAAGAGAAAATGACAGAAGTGTGAGAGTCAAGAAGCTATTTGAAGGCCTGATGTTGGTAGAAGATACTTCAAATATTTCTGAAGACAATTAAAAAGTGGCAGAAAATCAGATTAAGGCTGGATTGTAAAGGGCTTTTCGGTAATACTCAAAAGTTTAGAATTTATTCTTTAGCTGTTGGGGAGTCCCTCTAGGTTTTAATCAGAGGAGCGACTAGAACTTTATGTTAGAGTCACCAATAGGCTGTGACGTAGGGATCAGCTGGGAAGGGGAAGAGAAAAAAGTAGGTCCACAAGCATATTGGAGCCTTACCAGAGGATGGGGACCAAGGGTACGTTGTCTGTGCGAGCCCATGTCAGATGAGGCTCCTCTGCTGTGGTCTAAGGCCCCAGGAACAGCTCTAGATCTTCATCCTCCCTTCTTCAAATCCACAGGAACAGAGCTTCTCTCCCCCGCCCCACCCCAGCTATAGCGCCATGGGGAAAAAGAAAAGAAAAGGAAATAGATGATGGATGGTGCAAATGACAAGCTGCCCATTTACGACGGGCAGATCATTTAGATCAAACGAGAAGCTGCAGAAAAATTAAATGGACAGAAGGGGATGGCTGGGAAATCTGGTCGGATTTGACAGTTGACATGATATGTGGGGAATGGTGAGGGAGGAGGAGGAGGAAGCGGGGATGATTGGGAAGGTGGGGGCCTGAACATTTGGGAGGATGGTGATGTCGTTTACAGAGATAAGAAACACAGGAGGAGGAACAGGTTTGGGGCCAGATGAGTTCCGTTGGGGACCTGCGGAGCTCGCCGTCCTGGCAGCCTCTCTCTGAGGAAAGGTTGACCAGGCAGATGGAAGAGCAGGTCTGTAGGAGGCACAATACCCTGCACACAGCTTCCCCATAGATGTTTATTAAATACGAAATAAACAAAGCTGAAACCAGTTTCCGTGTTCACGTTCCCACAGTGCTGTTTACTGGTTGGGTCCTTGCCGAAGTGAGGCTTGAATATATCCAACTTAAAAATAATTGCTTACCACTTCTGTGCCCTCCCATATGTTGCTCCTTCCAGTTATTACTAGTACAATTAAAAATAATAATAATTAAGATTTAGAGGGGTGGGGGGAAGCACCATTCAAACACACTGACATTCTTGCCTAATATTATTAATTCCTAGAGAGATAAAATTTGTAAAAAGCCTTTTCAACGGTGGGCAGTAACACGCAGATGGGCGAGGGTCCTGAACTTGGCCTTGAGGTGAATGCCTTGTTTCTACGTCATTGTGCTATGGCTACTCTAACACTGGGTCTTTTACTCCTTAGTTTGGGCTGCTTAAAAAAAAGCTATCCTAGGCCGGTTGGCCTATAAACAATAGAAATTTCCTTCTCACAGTCCCAGATCTGGATGCCAGTATGGTGGGGTTCCGGGGAGAACCCTTCCCGGAGTTGCAGACTTCCTGTACCCTCACCTAGCAGGAAGAGAGAGCTAGCTCTCTGGCCTCTTCTCCTAAGGGCCCTTGGTCCCACTCCTGCGGGCTCCACCCTCGTGACCTAATTACCTCCCCAAGGCCCCACCTCCAAATACCATCACATCGGGATTAGGGTTTCCACATACCGGTTTGGGGGGAGCATTGGTATTCGGTCCATAACACATAACTCAAAGATTTTGTCTTGTCAGAATGTATGAGATCATAGTTTCCCATCTTGGGTTCCAAAAATATGTATAATGTAAGTGTGGCTGTCCAAATACAGGGAGGTAGCCTGAATTCATTTTTCTTGCCCTCAATTCCCATTCCCAGGGTGGGGTTTAAAAGCATCTCTAACCAGGGCAATGGGAGGTACAGGCTTCCGGTTAGGGAATGAGTGAGTCACAGCACGGAAGGTGCAACCTACGGAATAGAGTCAATGGTATGATAATCAGGTTGTATGGTGACAGATGGCGTGAGCATCGCATAACATACAGACTTGTCCAATCACCGTGTGGTACCCCTGAAACCAACATAGCATTCTGCCTCAACTGTACTTCAATTAAAAGAGAACAAGCATCTCTAGCGAAAAACTCCAAGTTGGAAGTAGTACAGGCTGGCAAATTCCATTCTCAGGCTGTGTTCCACAAATTCTTGCCCCCTTGCCCCCCTCGCTCCCATTGTTGTATTATCATTGTGTTTATCCCATCCACTGAGGTATCAATGCCTCAGAAGGCCGGCTGAGCTTTGCTCATCTGGGGCTCCCTCACCCTAGTTCAGTGCTTTGCCCATAATAATTTCTCAAACAAAGCACATGTGGAATATTCTGGTTAAAACCAGGTGTTTATCTAGTCATGTCTTCTGTGAGATCGCCGCATTGAGGGCTTAGCTTGCTTCTGTTGGTCTTGTGTAGTGGGGCAGTGGCTTGGGCCAAACCAATCAGAAGCTGAGATGATTTCCAGGCTAGGGGAAAGCAATGTCCTCCATTTTCCCAGAGTCCTAGAACCAAAGTCTGGCTACGATTTGCTTTTTCTCAATTGAACTCTGTATGAAAGATTCTCTGCTAGCATTTCCTTATAAGTCTGTGAAGGAAGAGTTTCTCCTTCACCCCTAACCCTACTCATCCAGCCAGGTGCCCAGAACACCACAACAGGGGAATCTCTGACTCACCCTCACAAAAGTGAAGACGTTCTTCTCTGACTAATTTCTTCTTCTCAGCACATGTTGACTCATTAGAAATTGGGAGAAGAAGTTTAGCAAAAGTCACTGGATTTTATAGCTTCCTTTGCAAAAAAAAAATTTTTTTTTCTTTATGACAAATTAATTGCATACTCAGTACCATATAATTCCACACCCGTTTCAAGAGCACATACTGGGAAAAAGTCACTGGAAAGTGCTTCCTTTGGAAGTCATAAAAATTAAGAAACTAAGGGGAAAAAATCTTAGCATGTTTTTACGGCTGCAAATAAAGTCACTTGGTAAGGTCGAGGGGGAAATCTTTGAAGAGAAATAGAGGATGGATCTCAACACAGGGGAAGGTTTGGAAATGAACATGGAGCTGGGAGTGTCATGTGGTAGAAGTTTCTCTCAACGTGTCTGTGGAATAAGGTCTTTACCCCTCAATGGTCTTGTTCTGATTGCTGCAGAAGGGAGGCATTCTTCATCTCAAAGGCAAAAACTCTGGTCATTCGAACCATTTCCCTGTATTGCTAATGTCATTTTGTTGTGTTTCGTTTCCAAGATAGAACAGGTGCTCTGGGGGTCAAGGTGTAGAGCGTTTTCCCTGAGGGTCCACTCGTCCCTGCAAGGTTCAGCTCAAATTCTACATCTGTGAATCCTGCTCAAAGTCCCCCAGTCATCTCTTCCTTCTCGTCAGGTGTTCTGTGGTGTTTCTGTCTCTGATGTCTATTTTCTTATAATAGACCATCCCCAGGATGTTGGTTTAAAGCCAAAACTTTTCACGGTTTGTTATTCTGTTGGTCTGGAATTTTAGCAGGGCTCAGCAGAGATGGCCCATCTCTGCTCTGTGTGGTATTAGCTAGGGAAGACCCAAAGGCTTCATCCCGTGTCGGGTACCTCAGTGGGAGTGGCTGGGATATCTGGAGGATGGCTCAGTCTCACTTTCCAGAAGGAGAGTGGGACTTCTTTTCAGAGTAGCTCAGGGCTCCAAAAGAGTGAAAATGAAAGCTGTCAGGGATCTGAAATCCTAGGTACTGAACTCCACTGTACGGTCTAGACCAAAACAAATCACAAAGGGCAACGTCGACTCTAGGGGACGGGAGATGCTCTTCCCCTCGTGGTGGAAGCAGTGGCATGCCCAGAAAGGGAAGAATGAACTGATGGCGGCCATCTTTACAGATCTCCAGCTACGCGCTCTTGGTCCCAGTTTCCTCCTATTATTGATCTGCCTACCCATAATTCTCTGAGCTTCTCAAAAGGCAAAGCCAAGCTCATACCCACTGTTGTATCCTTCCCCCAGTCGGGCCTCAAAGACCATCTGGATAAACCGAATAGATTTGTGAAGGCAAAAGGGACACAGAGGAAGGAAACATCTCAGAAAGACCATATCAGCTTTGGGATCAGGCCATGTGGGTTTGATTCCCCAATTTTCTACTTATCCATGCACCTCACATATGCCCTTCATTGCTTATTTCTGTTTCCTCAAGTATAAATTGAGGTGATAATTCAAAGTCTGCAGATCAAGAGGGAAGAAGGTGTTGTTTGTGGAAGTGCCTTAGCCCATAGGCTAGGGTTGGAAACTGAGTCTTGTTCTTGACTTTTGGTTAAGCCTTATTCACTCTCCTCAAATATTCGGACACATTTTGACATACTGACACATGTGAGGGGAAAATGTTCTTCAGTAAGTGGTCCGAAGTAGAATAATATTTTAAACACAGCCCAGGATATAACCACGTTAGACTAAATGCCATAATTGGCACTTAGCAGAGCTGCTGACAGAAGCCACTCGGGCGTTCTCATTAAGCCCTGAGGCACAAATGCACATGTGGACATCAAAGTAAGGGTCCAGCTGTGCCGGCAGCCATTGTTCTTAGGATTACCTCTCACACCCACAGCTGACTTATCCCTCAGAAAACTGTCTATGATCTGCCCATAGATGACTCTCGCAAACCGTAACTAACGGACACACACTAGAGGACAAATGAAGCAAGCAGGGAGATGTCTAATGGTACGGCCTTGGCATCACAAAGAGCAGAGAACCATCTACCCCCAGTTAAGTCTACTTGAGTCAATCTCCTGTGCAAAACCAAGGACGAATAGCAATCCCTAGTCCTCAGCCTACTCGGTCCAGGCTCTGTCTTTACAAAGCATATACTATCATATTGTCTTTTCTCTCTTCCGAAATTAAATTCATTACTCAAATAGCTTGCCTACAAGCACAGTTTCAAAAACATCACTATAATGCTCTGACTTCGTAGAAAGGCCAATGACGAGAGAAGGAAATTATAATGAAATAATATGTGTTTTGACATGTAAATGCTTCAGTACAACGACACTTAAGAGAATCCTGGAGTAGTCGGATGCGGGCACCTACTTAAAATTCATAAGTTTGAAATTGAAATAATATTCAACGAGTCTTGTCCTCCTTACGCTTTCTTCACATTTTAAAATAAAGGTTACATAAATACATACAAGTGTCTATGTATACACGTGTATAAATCGCTGTGGATACTATAATTACCAGCACAAATTGAAACACATGCGTGGTATTTGGGACCCAAACCACGATCCCAGCATCAGGGATAGGAATTTCAAAATGGCAAGCAATCCTCGGAGAAGTTGTGAACAAAACTAAATTCTGTATGTCCTCGATGTACACAGTAATTTTCATCTGGAAAACTCCACGCACATTCCAACTGTGCAAAACCAGTTGGTGTTTATATGTTAACCCACGTAAGGATCGACCCTCTGATTAGTATAAACCAGTTTTTCACTTACATAAATGTCTGGCTTCTTGAGCTGACAAGTCTGTGACAAGAAAATTCAGTGGAGGCAAGATGATTGTGCAGGGCTGTATGGATTCCATCGCAGGATGTATGGCCTCTCTGATTCAGGCCAGCTGGGTGCTTCTCAGATCATAGGTGTCCAATATCATTGTGATAAAACACAGTCCCTCTGAACTTCCTAACCCAGCCCTCACGGTGCCGCAACTCCTGAATTCTACCAGTTTTGCACAGTAAGTGACAAAATGGCTCTTTTGATATCATCTCACGGGATCATCACAATAAGGGATACTCTTATTTTCATTTTTGCCTATAAGGTAATAAGGCCCATCAATGTTCACTGGTTCACATACACCATAATTAATGGTGTTGGCCCATATCTCTTGTACTGGGTTTAGGATCTTGCCCCCCTGCTCATGTTTATACCCAAATCAAGGCATGTGGCCATCAGCCATGGTCGTCTTTGCAGACTGTGTTCAGGGGTGGTGAATCAGCATTGTGAGAGGTAGGATTTCTTCACACACAGCAGAGGGACGTAGCTCCCGTGTCTCAGCAGGACTTCTGGCTTTTCCTCATTTCTCTGTCATCTAGTCCCTTCATTTTGCTCACCTGCTAGAGATGGCTGTGCTGCTTTGACCTTCCGAGGTGTGTTTAAGGGGAACAAAATGACCATGATTGCAAGGTGCCTTGAGCTAATCAAGTGAATTACATGATTAGATGCAGACTGAGCACTTAGAACAGTCCATGAAATTAGCTTAATAAATGCTAGCTATTACTACCAAAACATTTGGGGGGAAAGAGGGTTTATGATAATGGTAGTGGAGGAGGTGGAGACTGGCTTCCTTAGGTGATGAACTAGTTTCAACATCTTTGTTTTGATCACCTAATACTTGCGAGGCTTTATGCCAGGGCGGGTTTTGAGTAAGACCCAATCATTGCCTCGAAGGAATAAGAATTCTTGGGAGAGGAATCGGGGTGAAGGAAAATGAACAACACATATATGAGAAGTAGGAAGATAAATATCTTGAGAGGCAGAAACACAGTATTAAAAGGCATTAGGATTTCCAGCTTCTGGTAATAGCAGAGTTCAAAACAAGGAGAAATCACATTCATCTAGAAATCAAAAAAGAGTTGGGGTGAATGATGCCAAGTGGACAGTGAAACTGGAGGAGAGACCCAGAATGGTGAAGGGTCTTTGGAGGAAAGTACCATGTCAACAAAGCCACCAGGCAAGTTTGGGAAATGTGTTCGCAGAGCTGGAACCTGCTAGAGCAGCTTCTTCAAAGCTGTTACCCACGAGAATCACCTGGGGGGGCATTAAAAAAGACGGATTCCTAAGACCTGGCCCAGCCCCACTGAGAGAGACCATCCAGGGGCGGGGCTAGAAACTTGTATTCGTTCGTAAACTTCTCAAAGTCTGACGATCAGCCTGGTGCAGACCAGTAACGTGGTTCTCAGAGTCTCACCAGCAGCCCCTGTGACCAGGTAAGAAATGCAGGTTCTCAGGCCTCCTGAGCCAGAGGCTTTGAAGCCAGGGACCCCCCAATCTGAATTGTAATAAGCCCTGTAGGTGATGCCGAAGCACCTTCAGGTAGAGGGCAAAGAAGGAAAACACGCCCAGCTGTCTCTTTCTTTCTTTCGTTGTCTTTTTTGTTGGTTGGTTGGTTGGTTTTTATAGGCGAAGCAGATATAGCCCTTCCCGGATTTTTCTTGGAGGCATAACATTTCAAGGCGCGCTCTGACATAACCAGACTTTCCTCTTTTCCAGTTTTATTGTGCCGTAATGGACATGTAACCTTGTATCCATCCAAGGTGTCAGTGCTTTGACAGTAAGGGGTTAACGAATGCGTGGGTGGGAAGAAAGTGGCCATGTTGGCTCCACCTGTTTTCTGGTGGTTTTGTTTTGTTTTGTTTTGTTTTTTGCAGGGGGGAGGCGGTATGGGTGCAGGAATCTTAGTAGGGAGCACTGGGAAGTAAAAACAGGGTGGCATTCTTCCTTTTCCTTCAAATCATAATAGTGACGAGCACAACAGCATCCACAGTGCCAGCCACGTCCAAATACTTTTCTCCACGGGTCATAACGGCCGGAGAGGTGGGGGCTGATATTATCTCTGTTCTACCCATGAGAAAACACTCTGGGAGATTTTAATTTGCCCAAGGTCACACAGTTAATAAGTAGCCGAGCTGAGATTTGAACCCAAGGTTTTCTCACACCGCACCCAGCTACCTCTCCTCAGACCTTTCTCCAGCCAGACTGTAGAACTAACGGGGGATTTGGAGACCATTTCCCACTTCCCTGCTGAGATCGAAGGCCCAGAAGTGCACTGAATCACCCCGAGGCAGGTCGGTGGCAGAGTTGGGGCTTAGGAGCCACTGAGGACCAGCCCAGGCTTTTTGTGCCATTGAGGGTCCTTCCCAAACAGTTGGGAGACTTGTTACATAATGTTTAAATTTATGTAGGAATGTGACTAATCCACATTTTTTGGTATTTGATCAGAGGCGGAATATAAATGAGGAAAGCACTTAATTGAAACACTCAAGCAACGGGAGGGTCGGGAGGGCTGAGGGAGAGAGCAACAATGAAATGCAGGCCGTGTGCATGTTTTTAGAGTGTTCTGGGTTTGAACTCGTTGACTACATCTGCTGAGATCAATTCCATATTCCAGCTAAACGATTGCAGGGTTTTGTGGCATTCATGTGTGATTGAGTCGAGGATTTGGTAATTACTCATCATCCCAACTGATAGCTTCATCTGTGAATAGAGCAAAAATGAAATGTTTGTGGGGTTCCTACCTGCATCCAAACAACTGCTTGTGTTGTTCAGCAAAGCGCAGTGATCAAAGCAGGCTGCTCGTCATTTCAGATTTCCGCTTTTAAGAAGTCATTATTTAAAATTTATTCTTGCTATAGAAAAGAGCGCAATGAGTAGAATTTCCTTTCTTAAGAAACACCTGTCATTTGAAGACGTTCAAAGACTGTAGAAGGAAAATACATATTTTAATCATCATTTGGGGTCCTCTCAGCTATAATGATCTCAGAGCTCTGGTATAAAAATATAAAACATTCTGCTAACATGGGTGAAACAGATCTCTAAATGATGTTACTAAAGGACTCTTTGGTTTAGTAGATTATTATGCCCAGCTGATTCTAAATGTCAGCCTCTAATCATCGAAACTTAAAAATGTGATCTCTAGGTGGCTGCTTTTGACCTGAAATTTTAAAAGGCTAACAATTAGAATGATGAGATTATTGAAACAAATTTACAGATTCCAGGTTGAAGTCCTTATGTAGCTAAGAACTTGCTGTGGTGAGTTAACCAAGTTCAGGACGGCTCTCTTGGTAGCTTGCGCAATTGTGTATGCCCACATACCACCTCTTTGCTCTCCCCCTCCAATAAGAACCTCATTTTTCCCCTTAATTTATTTATTTTGGAGACAGGTGGGGGGAGGGGTAGGAGAGGGAGAGAGAAACCCAAGAAGACACTGTACTAAGCGTGGAGCCCAACTTGGGTCTCGATCTCATGACCCTGAGATCAGACCTGAGCTGAACCCAAGAGTCAGAGGCTTAACCCACCATGCCGTGCAGGTGCCCAAAGAATCTCATTTTTATTCCAGTATGCTTCCTCCTTGTTATGACCACAGGCCCAGGAGTGGGTCTGGGTTAGTTTCATCCAGTCGCGTAGGCCCCATTCAACATAGCAATCACGGGCTGAAGATTTAGTCAGGGGACAGAATTCCAGCCTTCAAAAGATGAGGGCAAGCCTGTCGGGAGGACTTTTGGAAATGCTGTCTCCACTCTTGGAAAAAGACGAGGAGGTGGCTCACTTTCTGCCTCTGGATGGTGTGGCCCTGAGGATAAGGACAGAAGAGTATCACAGAGAACTAGGACCAGGCCAATCCTGTTGCACCAGGAGATAACTCTGAATACATCCTGCTCAGTGAGCAAATTCGTGTCTTTATTGTCCCAAACTGTAGCCCTCCCACGCGAACATTCAGTAGAATCACCTGGACGGTTTGTTAAAACACAGATGGCTGGGCCCCACCACCCAGGTTTTGGATTTGGGGTAGAAGTAAGAACCTGCATTTTTTTTAAAAGATTTTATTTATTTATTTGACAGGGATCACAAGTAGGCAGAGAGGCAGGAAAGACAGGGGGAAGCAGGCTCCCCTCTGAGCAGGGAGCCCGACGCGGGGCTCGATCCCAGGACCCTGAGACCATGACCTGAGCTGAAGGCAGAGGCTCAACCCACTGAGCCACTCAGGTGCCCCGAGAACCTGCATTTCTAATTTCTAACAAGGTCCCAGGTTCTGCCGATACTGCAGGCCTGGGGATTCTACTTTGATCATCACTGTTCTAAAAGTCAGTTTCAGCAAGAGTTTCAATTATTTGCAGCTGAAAACATCCTAATTTATATGCATAGGGGCTGTGAAACCCGTAAAGGTACAAAGGCCTCCTGTCTTCCAAATTCTAGCCTGATTTCTGTGAAGCTCCCCAAAAAGAAACGTTCTATCCTGCCTGTCCTTTCCATCAACAGTGGGAATCTTTAAAACCAAGTTGATCAAAATCTCAAAGCGTAGTGTATTTCTAGACTAAAGAGAACAGGCCTTGGAGGAAGACAGTCCTGGACTTAGAATTTACTTAGATTTGCTAAGTTTTGTAATTTTTTAAAAAAGATTTTATTTGAGAGAGAGAGAGAGAGAGAGAGCACAAGTTGGGTGGAGGGGTAGTGGGAGAGGGAGAAGCAGACTCCCTGCTGAGCAGGGAGCCTGATGCAGGGCTTGACCCCAGGACCCTGGGATCATGACCTGAGCCGAAGGCAGACACTTAACCAACTGAGCCACCCAGGTACCCTAAGTTTTCTGATTTGTAAGTGGGAATTAAGACTTTATTCTATATTTAAAAAAAAAAGACTTTATCCTATAGGCTGTGAACATTACATGAGATAACATGCAAAATTCTTCTATATATGTATGTGTATATATATGTAATGTTTTCTGACTGACTTCCTAACTGAAGTACAACAGAGTAAAAAAAAAAAAAGTCCTCATTATCCACAACTGTGTTATCTAAAAATCCTATTGGCAGTAGAAACAAAAGTCTTCATAATGTAAAAATATTTACCAATGAACTGTCCACTTAGAATTTGAACACGTACTCAGACATCTCTCTCCACTAACGAGTAGTGTCTATTGCTACCCATCCACCCAAATACCTGTAGATGACTCTTTACCAGATTGTACATTGTATCTCTGGTAATAAACATCGGTTGTAAATAGAGGTTGCAGATCTTGCAATGGGAGCAAGATTTCATGAAGTTAATTAAAGTGAGGTTGAAAAGTAATCACGTCACACTCCAAGTCCCTGACAAGTGAGGGTCTGGCAGAAGGTGACCAGTGAAAATTTCAAAGTGAACATTTGGAATTTGGATGCTAAGATAGGCTCTTCAAGAGAATGGCTTGACTATCAAAGGCCAAAGAGAAAGTCTTGCTAAAAGCGGCATACATATTTTCACAGAGATTCTCTCCATGATCACGTAGAAAAGACACGGAAACAAAGAATGCCCTATTGTTTGATCAAGTTATTTTCTCATTAAAATGACATCAGATGAGGGGTGCCTGGGTGGCTCAATCGCTTGAGCGTCTGCCTTCAGCTCAGGTCATCATCCCAGGGTCCTGGGTTCAAGCCCCATGTTGGGCTCCTTGCTCAGCGGGAAGCCTGCCTGCTGCCCCCTCTGCTTGTGCTCTCTCTCACTGTCAAATAAATAAATAAAATTTAAAAAAAATTTTTAATAATATCAGATGAAATAATCAGCATTTACTCCACTTTTGGAAAAAGAAAGAACAGTTGATATTATAATATCTAAAGAAAGAACAATTGATATTATAATCTAAATCTTGTTAAATATAAAGATAAATGTATTTTCAGAATTTTAGTATTATTTATCAAGGTAAAATTGCACTTGAAACTTTTCCCCCCACCATTTACTTTGGAAACTTGGGTCTCTGATATACGTGAATTCACTTTAAAATATTGAGGAAAACAGTTTTGTACAGTAATAATGTTATGTTGTTTTGTACAATGCCTGAACTCTTTTCAGGAGAAACTGAAAACTGCTTTCTGATAGCTCTTCTTTTCTCTTCCCACAGTTACAGAAGCCTGGGCCAGTGCTGTCCACATAAATATGTTCTCCTGCCTTCTTTGAATCTATATCTGGTACATGAGATATAGTGAAACGTTTTCTGAGAGTTCCAGTAAAGCTGCATAAAAGGCAAGAGGTACGCTTTTTTCCTTTTTTCCTCCTTTCAGCTGTCTGGGATGAGGGCAGGAGCTCCAGCAGCCATTTTGGGCCATGAGGTGAAGGCACATACTGAGGATGGTGGGATAGAAAGCTAGACCTCTTGGTCCCTAACGTGATCACAGATCTCCCAGACCAGTCTCAAAATGTCTATTGTTGAATTTCTTTACATGACGGACACATAATTATCCCATTAAAGCTATTTCACCTGGGGGTTTTCTGTATCTGCATCAGAATTCTACCTAACATACCCTCTGATATTTGCTGGAAATCTGTTACTGATTCTTGAAGTGCATTTTTACTCATCACTTTAGACTATGATGATAGGGGGCATCGATCAGCAATGTGTGAAGGGGCAGGGAGGAAAAAAGTCTCAGCTTCCGTGTTGGGTAAAAGTACATAAAGCAAGTTGGTCCTATTTAGTTGTTTCCTATTGGAGTTAGCTCTGTGTAGAAATGTACTCAGTAGGCTGCTTTTGTAGGTTATTCACATCTGATATTATGTTGAGTCTGTAGCGTTTGAGCAGGCAGATCCTTTGTGATTATCTAATGTAGCCTCTCTTTATTTCCGGAGTCCCCTTTCCAACATCCCTGAGAACTGGTCATCCAGACTCTGCAAAAGCTGTCTGGTAAGAGAGCCCTGAAGGCATCAGGCAGCCCGTGCCATTGCTCAGAAAGACTCCCTCCGTTCATTTCGAACCTGCCTATCCAGAGTTTCCACCTACTAGGTTAGGGCTCTACAGAGCCGAACTTCCTCTTAGTAGCCTTTTGGGTTATTAGAGAAAGCTAATATGTTGCCTTAACATCTTAGTTTTCATCTTAACAGCCCCGGTTCTTTCGATTACTCTTCTTTTGAGGCAGTTGGCTGCCCCTCACCCTCCTTCCTGTTTGCTCATTGACGCAGCCTGAATTGTCAGCAGCCCTCTTTGCAGAAACCCATTGCAGCATGCTGTGCCTGACCGGAAACGGAGGGTCATCGTCGGCTGTAATTATACTTGTTATAGTGGATGGTTACAATGCAGGCTTCTCCTCATGAAACAGAAGCTTACCGTGTTTTCTTCGTCTTGCCTGAAGACCCCTTAAAAGCCTTTCACATAAGAGGCAGTTCCCTTCAAAACAAAAACAAACAAGTAAACAACAACTTGGGTCGAGAGAGGGAAGACCTTTGAAATGAGATAGACCTGTGGGTTTTAAAAATAGATCACATGCCCCATAGAGTCTGTGACCTGTTGGGCTCCTTAAAATACTTGCTGACTGACTGAAAATTTTCTGGGGCTGGAGAGAAGGGGGCATCACTGGTGTATCTGGGGACAAGGGAATCAACCTGCATTGGAGGGCATGACGGAGACACAAATAAGTATTGGACTAAGCCAGTAGTTTCTTATCTCACACACACACACACACACACACACACACACACACACGTAAAGCCTTTTGTGCTCGTAATATTTTTCCTTTGTCTAAATATGAGAAGCCGTGGGCAGCTCTGGGCTCTCTTATCTTTTCCACAGATATCTGCCTCCCCTTGGTCCTGGGATTAAATCCCTTGATCACTATCTTACCCTTCAGCCATCAGCTCCCCATCGACAGTATAAATGTCACTTTGAAATAACTGTCCCTGCTATTTACTTGGAGGATGCTGGAAAAAGTACTTTTGCAGGAGTTGAGGTTGGGTTGTAGGATTCCACACATAAAACAGAGGGGCCCGTGCACAAGTCCTACCCCTTGAGGGTTTTCTAGTTAATCTCTTAAGCTAGACTTTGTGTCAAGAGAAAATACACAGCAACTGGTCTTACCTTGGGCTTCTACCCACCCCCCCACCCTCTTATTCATGATCATAAATCCATATTCTGTCACAAAATTGAGAGGCCATAGGTGGTGGTTTTGTAACTTAAAAACCAGATACTGTGGCATTGGGCCTTTTGGCAAAATGTGTGTTTCAGATGGTGTGCGGGTTTCCAAAGCTTCCGGATTCTTGGTGGGCTGTGCCGAACCAGGTTTCCTCATCTTGTATCAGCTCTCAACTCTCTCTCTCTGACAAGACTTAGCAAATCATTGTCTTTTGTTGACACCACTGTGGTCCCTGTGTGTCCCATAGTCCTTTTATTTCATTATTGACAAGCCCATAAGAAGACGGGCCCAGCAGCCCAGAGAGTTGAAGGTCTCAAATGCGACCTTATGGTCTGGTCCCCTCAGACTGCTCAGAGCTACTGTCCTCACCTGTGCCCTCTGCCACACTTGACGCCCTCCTTCAACCCATGGTCTTGAGAGCCTCTTTGTCTCTCTTCCTCTCTTTCTTCCTCCTTCCCTCCCTCCCTTCTTTCTTGCCTCTGTCTTTTCTTTCCCCCCTACCTTCTTTCCTGTCTCCCTCCCTTCCTTCTTTCTTTCCATATTTCCTTCTTTCTGCTTGATACGCATTTTCTGAACATCTGTTATGCACCAGGCATAGAACTATGTATGTGGCATATAATAGAAAATAGAGACAGTNTTCTTTTTTCTTAAGATTTTATCTGTTTATTCAGGAGAGAGAGAGAACTGGAGCAGGGGGTGGGCGAGGCACGGAGGGAGAGGGGCAAGCAGACTCCCAGGGAACCCGACTGAATCCCATGACCCTGAGATCACGGCTGGAGCAGAAGTCAGGTGCTCAACCAACTGAGCCTTGATTGCCTCTTTCAACACTATTACCTTATATGTTTTGTATTGTAAGTCTTCTCCACATTTTAGTTGGAAAGAGGCAGAGTGCAACAGGATGAAGGGAATGGTCCGTTTTTGTCACCAGATGGTTTGATGTGATATTCATCTTCTCTGAGGCTCAGTTTGCAAACATGTGAGATAAAAAGATTGGATGGGATTTTGAGGTAATTCCAGCCTTCACGTTCAATGGTTGGGTGACTTTTGATCCTAATATTGCATTTTTTAAAAGATTTTATTTATTTATTTGTCAGAGAGAGAGAGAGAGAGAGAGAGAGAGAGAGAGAGAGAGCGTGCGCACAAACAGGGGGAACAGCAGGTAGAGGGAGAAGCAGACTCACTGCTGAGCAGGGAGCCCGATGTAGGGCTCCATCCCAGGACGCTGGGGTCATGGCCTGAACCAAAGGCATACACTTAACCCACCCAAGTGTCCCCTACTACTGCATTTAAAATAGAGCATAAAAGGAAAACAGATCAAACATCCCCACTTGAATCACAAGGCTGGTTTTCTGCCTGTTTGGGGGTAGGAGGAAGGGCAAGTGGATTTGATTCTGAAGTATGAGCTATGCAGCCCTGGGGGGAGAATTCTAGAAGCCGAATCCACGCCTCATGGTGGCTGACGCCTGTCTGACTTTGGAGCTTTTCAGTGACGGGATTTGGTTTATTCAGAGGGCACGGGTTAGAAGGAATCAAACTGGCTTTGTGCTAAAGACATTTAAGGGTGTCATCCCAGTTCAAGCTGCTCAAAAGGACGCATTCAGTCGGGGCATCCTCAGGCCCACCAAGACCTGTGGGATGCTTGTCCCCATTCTGGTGCCAGAATCTTCCTTGAAGCCCTCCCTTAGTTAGTTGTTCACGGGGACTGAAAAGGCCTCAGGGAATCCTGTTAACGTGTTCTCCTGGTGACCCGTTTTGGCCCTGGAGGCACCTAGTTACTGAGCCCAATTGAACAGGTTGGAGTCGAGACTCCTTGCCTTCCAAGCACGGGATTTAGTTCATGCATCTAGAAAATGGTAGGTGGATCACCTTTACCTTTTCCTTTCCGACTTTGAAAAACAGAAGCAAAGCAGTGATTTAAAAAAAAAAAAAGAGAGAGAGAGAGAGAGAGAATCCGATACCACATTTCCTCTTTCTCCTTTTCAGTCAGTCGGTGTAGTTAGGAAAGGCATTTCTGCCCTGCGTCTGGGAGACTTTCCCCCGTCGGGTGTTGGTAGAGGCCTAGAAGGAGGAGCCGCTCGGAGCTGAGCCCTCGCGGGAGGGTCTGGAGCGAAGGGGAGAGGGAGCAGCACGGTGGCATTTCCTGATGGACGACGCTGACGAACTCAGGGGTGCCTGAGTGTACAGTGCACACACACGAATCAACAAGTAGACAAGGAAAATCCAGACCTTTGATGACCCCTGGTGAATAAACGAAGCACTGCATTGAAGTGCAGCGAGAGCCGCAGACTTCCCTTGCAGGCGAGCCCCCTGGATGGCTCCTCTCTCCCGAGTGAGGCGAAGGGCTGCCCCCGCCCCGAAGCGCCCGGTGCGTGTACATTACACACGCGTTACAGGCTTGACACAGCTCTGTCCCTCTCAACAAATCTGGTATCGGGGCTCTCTAGCGGTAGGTCAAGAAATGTGTCTACATCCGCGTTCTATCTGTGCTGTGAACCCCCCACCTTAGACACCAACGGTGTTATTTAGGGAACATTAAGCAATTCGGACAGTGAGGTCTATACCTTTCTCTCAAATTAAGTATGTATTTAGTATTATTCTATGGGAGAGTTAGGAAAACTGAATCAACCTTCTTATGGAACCCAAATTTAAAATCAGGTTCTCGAGATCATCACTGACTTATTAGTCCTGAATCCCAGCTACGATACTGTCCTGGGTGGCGGAGATTCTGCATGTTTGTGAACAGCTGCGGGTGACCAGCGTGTGGTCCATAAGAACCAGAACGCGGCTGCATTTTGTCAGCTTGCAGGAGAGGAGAGAGATTTGTTCCTGGGAGAGAGAAGGGGATGGCGTTTTGGGTGCACCCCAAAGCACCCCGTTAGGAAAGTGGTGATGCCAAGTGGCTACTTGCACTCGCCCAGAAGGGAAGCTGTCTGACGGTTACCATCGGGTGAAATCTTAAACAGTTTAAACCGTTAATACAAGGTAGCCCATCGTGTGTGGACTGTACTCTTTGGCTTTTACGTCTTTGTTGCGTGAACTGGAGGTATTGTTTACGTCTCTAAGATGGGTATCCCCAGGCTGTTGTTCAATTTATTTTCTCTCCCCACCCGCCCACTTTTTGAATCATCACAGACTAGAGAATGCCTTTATTTCTAACAACAACAACAATAACAACAAAAACTGAATAAACACTTTGAAATGAGAAATATTATCTATTCCAAATGTTCGCTTCAAGCCTTGTGGGTAGCCAGCCTTTGCTCTTCGCTGGGCTTGTCAGGCTTATGTGGACATGAGCAATCAAGGGACGAACCGGTGGGACCTGCGGTTCAGGCATCTGCGTGGTCCTCACCGTCTGGAGGAGGCCGGTGCTGAGAATCTCACCAACTTGCCTGACATCTAAATTGTCAAAGGCGGGGGCGTCTGGGTGGCTCAGTCGTTAAAGCGTCTGCCTTCAGCTCCGGTCATGATCCCAGGGTCCTGGGATGGAGCTCCCGGGCTCCCTGCTCAGTGGGAAGCCTGCTCCTCCCTCTCCCCCGGCTTGTGTTCCCTCTCTTGCTGTGTCTCTCTCTGTCAAATAAATAAAATCTTAAAAAATAAAATAAAATAAATTGTCAAAGGTGGAAAGACTCTCAGCAGTCACCTAATGCCCTCCTCCACCACCTGCTCCATTGGTCACAGAGCAAATTGAAACCTGCAAGTGGGTGACATTTCCGATACGGAGCCAAGCGGGGGAAACTGGTGCCCCCAGCCCGTCCTTCCACACTTTGCATCACTTGGCCTTCCTTGGGGCATGCTGAGGACCCCTGCCTCGGGGAATAGAGGGTAAACAGTCAACTTAAAAGTGAGTGTTGGGGAGGGGATATGGTGAACGGTTGATAGGGATTTGAGAAACAGCCCATTTGGAGAGACATTTATTTTGATCATTCTTAAGGGATCTTTTTTGGGTGAGAGGAAGTATTTTCATCTGAAAAATCTATGTTTATTATTTCATTATCTGTTTTGATGAAGAGTTCTATTATATATATAACATAATTTGAAAGGTATGTTGTACTAGGATCATTGGTATGATTGTGGTGTGTGTTATACTGTATGGATGAAGGACGAAAAAACATAGATTTATATGCTATATGTCTCAATAGTTTAACATGTTTCCTGAGACTTTTTTTTTTTTTAAAGATTTTTTTATTTATTTATTTCACAGAGGGAGAGAGATCACAAGGAGGTAAAGAGGCAGGCAGACAGAGAGAGGGGGAAGCAGGCTCCCCGCTGAGCGGGGAGCCCGATGCGGGCCCCGATCCCAGGACCCTGAGATCATGACCTGAGCCGAAAGCAGAGGCTTTTAACCCACTGAGCCACCCAGGCGCCCTTCCTGAGACTTTTTATCCCAAGGTGATGCATTCTGAAATCTTGAGGTCATATTTGAAGCCTGGTCCTCCCTCATGTTTCTATCAAGTTCGTATTTTGATTGAACAAACGTGGCATGAGAAAGGCTCTCCCTGCATAAGGCCAGCAGGCCACTGAGTCAGACAAGTAGCTTTGCGTAAAAGCACGGGAAGACATGTCCAAAATGCCTTCAGATGAAAAGTCATGTGCTCTAAGTCACCAAACGAAGCATGAGTCCAGGCACCCAGACCCAAGGAATCCTTCCTTTAAGAGATCTGCTGGACATGATATGAGGTTCTTAGGCATCGAGTGCTGATAATCCTGAAGGCTCAGGTGTCTCCTAAAACCCATGTCCCATCTCTCAACCCCTTGAACCAACACAGACTTCTTACCAGAGGCTCAGAGCTTCTTGGGGAAAGTAAGACGTTCCCTGAAGTCTTGGCTTTGCATCTAAACTTGACTTTGCATCTAAACTTGACTTTGCATCTAAATTTGACTTTGCATCTAAACCGTGCTGTCTCTCTAGCTGTGCAAACTTGGGTAGGTTATTTTGCCCAAGAAGCTTACCATGGGGGCTGAGGCAGATTGGTTCTGTCATGTTTTGGGGCTACAGCCTGCAGTTGTCCCGCGTCTTGTTGTGGGGCTGCGATGTGGGGAGCCCCAGCTCAGGCTTGGGAGCTAGATCTCACTGTGGAGCCCACTGAAATGTCAAAGCAAGAGCATCCCCTGGACGGGGTAGGACCGGGGTTCATTGGCACGCTGTGTAGACGTGGCTAAAGTGTGGCACCTAGAAACTAAAAGACTTTTAAGTCTTTCCTTTGCCTAAAAAAGCCTTTGAGGCGCTTGGACACTACGTATGGGTGTGTGGCAGGGCTAGCGGCGTGGGCGTGCATCAAATGACTGATCCTAGGTATTCTTCTTAAAAGGGCAGGTTTGGGGGTCAAAGCATTGGTGTGAAAAAATAATGCTGACCTCAGCAGATTAGCAGAGGCCTAGATTTCTTGCATATTATACTACTGATGGAAATTAATTTTACTGGCAATCCAACAAATTTGGAAATAAACTCTTCTCATATTAAAACAGACACCCAAAGAAGCAAAACCTTACCCATAGAAAGGTGACATGAGTTACATTGCTCTTCCTTAGAGGACTGCATGAGAATCTTCTGGGTTGGGATGGTCCTTTTCCTATATCATGGATATCATATATCTCTTCCCCTCTTAGAAAGACCACTTCATTTCATGACAGTTTTTGTCAGTGCCTGTGAGTTGTGAAGGTGAATACTGTGGAGCCAGAAAAGAGGTTGCAAAATTTGGGTTTTACCCCAAATACAAGTAGATAAAAGGAAGTGATTCCCAATGTGGTATAAGATTCTAGAACCACACAAATGGGAGAAAGAATTCATTGGGTATCCAGCAAATATTTATTCAACGTTACCTTAAGTTTCCTACAGTGATGTCCTCTTGGCATGCTATCTAAGGACTTCCAGAAGCTGATTGACATTTATGGGTCTGTTGGATCTCCTTCCACTGGCCACTTGAGCTCTGGTAATTCAGAATTATTGACCTTGGCCTCATGCTGTTTCATACCTATATTCCTTGACATATGGCTTGTTTTTTCTGGATTGTCTTTCTCCCTTAGTGAACTCCTATTCATCCTTAAAGACCTGGCTCAAATGTCCTTTGTCACCTGCCTTTGCCCTGGGGAGACATGATCAATCACTGTGTTTCCTGCATATGCCATGTTGCATTTTAATTATTTGTGAGCAGATTTTTATAACCTGCCAAACTATAAACTCCAAAGGGCAGTCACTGTGTTATTTGTTGTTCAGTACCAGTTCTGGGAACACAAGTGGTTTGTAAGCCTTTTTTGAATGAGTGAATGAACATTTGCATATATGAATCCTAAGCACTGTGACAAAGGGGTGGTAGATGGAGCTACAAAAATAAAGAGATGGCCTTTATCCTCAAACATTATAATCATGAGGAGGAAACAGACGTGTTAACCTTACCTCTACTCTGAGACAGATTTCTCTTTTTTTTTTTCTACTTTTATTTTATTATTATTTTTTAAAGATTTTATTTATTTATTTCACAGAGGGAGAGATATCACAAGGAGGCAGAGAGGCAGGCAGAGAGAGGGGGAAGCAGGCTCCCTGCTGAGCAGAAAGCCCGATGCGGGCCTCGATCCCAGGACCCTGTGATCATGACCTGAGCCGAAAGCAGAGGCTTTAACCCACTGAGCCACCCAGGCGCCCTTTTTTTCTACTTTTAAAATTTAAATTCAATTAACTAACATATAATGCATTATTGGTTTCAGGGGTACAGGTCTATGATTCATCTATCTTATATAATACCCAGTACTCATTATATCACGTGCCCTCCTTAATGCCCATCACCCAGTTACCCAATCCCCCCACCTCCCTCCCTTCCAGCAACCCTCAGTTTGTTTCCTATGATTAAGAGTCTCTCATGGTTTGTCTCTTTCTCTGATGACTTCCCATTCAGTTTTCCCTCCCTTCCCCTAGGACCCTCTGTGCTGTTTCTTAAACTCTACATATGAATAAAACCTTATGATAATTGTCTTTCTCTGACTGACTTATTTTGCTTAGCATATACCCTCTAGTTCCATCCACGTCATTGCAAATGGCAAGATTTTATTTTTTGATGGCTGAGCTGAGTAGTATTCCATTGTGTGTGTTTTCTTTATCCATTCATCTGTTGATGGACATCTAGGTTCTTTTCATAGTTTGGCTATTGTGAACATTGCTGCTATAAACATTTGGCTGCACGTGCTCCTGCGGATCATTATATTTGTAACTTTAGGGTAAATACCCAGTAGTGCGATTGCTGGGTCATAGGGTAGCTGTATTTTCAACTTTTTGAAGAACCTCCATACTATTTTCCAGAGTGGCTGCACCAGCTTGCATTCCCACCAACAGTGTAAGAGGGTTCCCCTTTTTCCACATCCTCACTAACATCTGTCATTTCCTGACTTGCTAATTTTAGCCATTCTGACTGGTGTGAGGTGGTATCTCACTGTGGTCTTGAGTTGTGTTTCCCTGATGCCAAGTAATGTGGAGCATTTTTTCATGTGTCTGTTAGGCATTTATATGTCTTCTTTGGAGAAATGTCTGTTCATGTCTACTGCCCATTTCTTGATTAGATTATTTGTCCTTTGGGTGTTGAGTTTAATAAGTTCTTCATAGATTTTGGATGCTAAACTTTCATCTGATATGTCATTTGCAAATATCTTCTCCCATTCTGTCGGTTGTCTAAAACCAATTTCTAAGGAACATAGCCGGGATGTGAAGTACAATGGCAGCATTGGGTGCCTAGCAGTAAAATAAAACTTTGGTTGAAAGAATAATGAAGGGAATAAATGTATATTGAATGAATAACGAAAGAAAGCAATGGTGAGAGCTACTTTAAGAGCTAGAGCGAGTCTGGTGGAGTAGATAGTATTTCAGCTAGAGTTTAAAAGGTGAGCAGTGGTAGAGATGGAAAAGGCTGAGTGATAACATGGGTGAAAGCAGAGCCATGAACACGTGACTCATGAGGGAAATGATAGGCAATCCAGTTCGGTTGGAACACAGTGAATCTGGGAAAGGACGGTAAGGAATCTGTCTGACGGTCTATATTGGGAACACTATGAAAGCCTTGGATTTTATGGAGGAAGTAATGGGGAGATGTTGAAGGTTTCAGAGCAGGGGAGCAAGTAGATTAATACATGCCTTGCATGTGGATTAAATGAGATAATATACAGAAGATGCTTCAAACGATGTTGGTAAACATTGAAAACTCAGTAAATGATAGTTACTATAGTTTTGATATTTTCTGGAAGAAGAAATGAAGTAGGAACAGATTGAAGTCAAGACAAAAATCAAGCTACGGCAATTGTTTGGATGAAAGATAATCAAGTGCTAAATTTAGAAAGAAACTGTAGGCATGAGACTAATTCAAGTGACATTTTAAAGGTAAGATGGAAATAAATTCATCACCATTTGGTGAGCGAGCCAAGAGGAGTCGGAAGCGTCTAGCCTTGCCGGATAGGGGAAGAGTAATGTTGTGGAAATAATGAAACTGGAGGATGGGGGGAGAGGGGTGGTCTAGAAGGCAGGTGATGGTGTGTGTTGTATATATTGAGTTTGCTAGATCCCTGGGACTCAAAGATGTCCACAAACCTGTGAGCTATGTGGGTCTGAGGTCTAATAAGGACGTGTGGCCAAGAGATGTGAATTTGTGAATCATCAGCACAGACGTGATGTGATGGTTGTCACTCTGCAAATGATTTTAAATGACTCTCCCCCCAAAAAAGAAAATATAGAGAAAGAAGTATAATGAAGACAGAAAATTTGCAATTGCTGATTTTTATTGGGGGTTCACTTAATGCCTAATAAATTTGAGACTTTTTGTGCATATTCCTTCCTTCCCAGTCATGCTGTTTTGAGTGCTGATGGCTGTTGAGTATAAGAGAAGCAGAACATAGGGCATGGCAACGTAAATATGGATAAACTGAGACAACATAACTCGAAAGAAGCTTCTTATCTCTCTCTCTCTCTCTCTCTCTCTCTCTCTCTCTCTCTCTCTCTCACACACACACACACACACACACACACACACAAATGCAGGTGTTTTAAAAGAGCAAAACAAGCATGGAAGGGTCCCACCATCGTGCTCCTTAGTATAACAGTGACGTCATCATTGATGTACTTCCAGTTAGGGAAGCACTTCTTCATTAGAAACACGCTTTAGTTTTGGCTCTCCTTTGATCTGACGTGGCGTGGAGAACTGCCTTTGTGTGCACACCGTAGGGCTCTCACTGCAAGACAGTCCGCTGGGAAAGGACCTGGTAACGGTCACAATTCTGCAGCTCTTTGCACAAAACTCACACAGGATTCTCTCAGCAACCTCGTGGGGCAGGCTGTAGTTATTCCCATTTTAAAGATAGGAAAATTGAGTTTTAGGCGTGTTATGACTCGATGACATTGAAACACCTGTGTCCCTGGGATTTTACAAACTGGAACGTGACTGGGGGCTGCAGAGTGGTCATGTCCCTCAGTTGGGGGCATGTGGTCATCGGGGTCCATGTGAGTTACTCTTTTATTTTATCCTTCATTCCTCATCCTCCATTTCCAGTCCTTTAATTATCACAAAATACCTACTCTCATATATAGTGAACATAATGCTGTGTGCAAAAAGTAAAAAAAAAATGGAACGAGATGTATGGAATAATAGCACATATATTCATTTTTAATATGCTCACAGAAAAAATCCTATGTATTATTTATGAATAAGTTTATATACATTGCGGGGGGTTGGAAGAGCAGGAAGGGACAAAAATATAAAACCCCTTTTTCTCCTAGGAAGCTTCTGGGAATTTTACCTTCCAGAACAGAAATCTTAAGGTGTAGAGAGCGGGGGCTGTCAGACTTCATTCAGCTAAAGCAGAATCTCCTGAGGGCTTGTGAAAACACAGATCTTGGGTCCCAGACCAGAGTTTCTGATTAAGGAAGTCTGGGGTGGGTCCTGATAATTTGCATTTCTAGCAAGTTCCCAGGTGCTGCTGAGACTGCTGACCTGGGACTTAAGTCACAGGGAAAAGGGAAAGCCTAGGGCAAAGGCAGGTAATCAGCGGGGTGGTTTCACCTTACCCACCTCCAGCCAGACTTTTCATCAGCCCTCAGGCCCATCTTCTATTTCAAGTACCTTTCTGGCTTTTTTTTCCCTTCTATGTTGTCAGTCTATTTCCTTCAACTGATTGCTTCCTCCAGTTCTGCCTGTAGTTTGATGATGGGGACTGAGAAGAAGTGAGAGTCAGGTAAATCTGGGTAGAGTGTTGGCTCTGCCCCTTACTGATGAAAATCTGAGCAAGTGCACTTAATGCACTTAATTCCCAGTGCATTAGTGTCCTCATATCTAAGAACAAAAACAAAACTGCTAAATTACCTTGTACTTCATTCAATAATTTTGTTATTTGTAGTAATATTGGTATTGTGATTTGCAACTATTTCATAAATATTATAGGATAAAGCAAATAGTGTATTGAGAATCAAGATGTTCTAAATAAAACAGGTAGAAAATCATGTAAGTTGAGCAAAAACTCTAAACTGTCAAGTGAGAATTGAAAATACCATTATTAATTCACATCATTTTAAAAATACATTTGCTAGATCTGACTCCTGAAAGGACCTAGATTAGAAGCAATGACATCACAGGAGTAATAAGCACTCCTGGTGACCAGATTTTGGTTTCTAAATACTCTTTCCTCCCAGAAGGAATCAGAGCTCCTTTAAGAACCATGTGATTTCTGATCTATGGCAGGTATTGAAGATGGTGAACCTCAAAGCTATGAAGTACTTAAAGATTAATGGAATCACATCAAAAGGAGCCAGATTTAAGGGGCTCCCGTAGGCCTGATTGGGGACAATTAGAACATCAGAAAGAATAATAATCAGTGGTCAATTAGAGTTATTTAAATATGGATTATATATTAGGGAATTATATTTTTAAATGTGATAATGGTTTCAGGTGATGTAGGAAACTTAGAAATGGATGCTAATACTTATGGATGATGTCTTATGATGTCTATAATTTTTATATTTCCTCAGCCTAAAGTTATCTAGGCAGATAAAACAAATATGCCCAACTGTTTAAAATTATGATTATGGATAGTGAGTAAGAGTTCATTTTTCTAATTTTCTATTTGAGATTTTTTTTAATGTAAAAAATTAAATTTAAAAATATTTTTAGTTTATGTTATAGATGTGACATATATTTTAATGTATGTGCATATATGTGCACAGTACCTTTCACAATTTATAGATGTTTAAAAATATTAGTTCCCTTCCTTAGACTAAAAAAAGAAGGAAAAAAAAAACCCAACCCTCTCCTTGGCTCAGCTTAAATTCTTTTTTTAGAATGAAGTGAAGTTTAAACAAACACACACATAAATAAATAAACAAACAAACTTCTCACCCCACACTCCCTACCACCCCATTCCTCTAATTGATTTAGTTGGCTTCCCTTTGTTGTATCAACAGAGAGAGCCTTGAGCTCTCTCATTCACTCTGGATAGTGCCAAAGATTTTTTTGCACTTATTCAAATCATAAGGTCAGAAAGAGAGAAAGTGGGAGAGAGAGCATGCTATGGGAAGACAGATGGAGTGGGGAGGAGGTATGAGACAGATGGGCCTCGCTCAGAACAAGCCATGTAGCCGTAATAATAAAACTGTAAACACAATTCGAGGAGAATCGTTAAAATACTAAGAGCTTGACTGCCCAACTTGCTAGAAATACATCCAGAGATGACCTGTACTCACCCTAACCTGCCTAAAATCAGAATGGAGTCTCTCTCCTCCTAATGGAAGGCCACCTTGGTATACGTACATATAGGCAGGCCAAGATCACTCAAGTATGTATTCATGTCTAGGTCAAGGAATACAAAATCAGTTCCTCATTCAACAGATATTTGTTAAGCTTCTCCCACATGCCAGGCTCTTTTCTAGCAGCTTGGGATATATTAGAGAACCAAACACACCCAAATCCCTGCCCTTGTGGACAGACAATAAACAACAATAAATAAACGAAATGAGGCATGGGTTGCAGTTTAAAATAGGAAAGTCACAGGGGCCTGGATGGCTCAGTCGGTTAAGCGTCTGAATCTTGATTTTGGCTCAGGTCATGATCTGGTTGTGAGATCCAGTCCTGAGTTGCTCTGCACTGGGTGTGGAGCCTGTTTAAGATTCTCTCTCTCTCTCTCTCTCTCTCTCTCTCTCTCTCTGTCTCTCTCTCCCCCCCCCCGCCTTCTCTCCACTAGAATAGAATAGAATAGGAAGGTCAGGATGGGCCTCACAGGGACTGAGCCATCTGAGCAAAGACTTAGAGAAGGTGAAGGAGTAAACTGTGCTACTGACGGTGGGAAGAACTTTACTGGCAAAAGGAATGGCAAGTGCAAAGGCCCTGTGGCAGCAATGTACCTGGGAAGTCCCCAAAATGAAGCAGAGGCCAGGGGCACTGAGAAGAATAAAAATAAGGAAAATGGCAGGACAAGAGGTCACAGGTAACAATGGACCAGGTTACGAAGGGCCCTGAATACACTGGAGATTTTGGATTTTGCTCCAGGTAGAAAGGGAGCCAAAGCAAAGCTTTGAGTAGAGGAGTGACATGATCTAGCTTTTATCTTTAAAGGATGGCTCTGAGAGCTGTGTTGCAAACAGACTGAGGGGGACAAAGGTCGAAGCAGAGAGACTAGTTAAGGAGCTGCTGGGTAATCAGGTGAACCATTACAGTTGCTGGGATCAAGATGAAAGAAGTGGAGTGTAGCAGTAAATGTAATTAAATCATATGCTTACAGTGTAGGGAAGCAAAAGGCATCACATTTAGGTCCCTAATTCTCAGTATTAAATAACAACACCTTTATTTTTGTTAACATCTCATCTAGCGATAAACTTTATCCAATATTTAAACTCTAGGAGTGAATTAACTCTCTCTCTGCAGAGTTCATGGGACTAGGTGATGGGAAGTATCTTTAAGGGCTGAAGGGGGCAGGGATGTGATAAGAACATATAAAGGGGACCCAGGAGTGCAGAAAAAATTTCAGGGCTGGCCGTCTTGTATGTCAACACTAATTTTGTTTCAAACCTTTAGACAGCCCGCTCCTGCTGGGGTGCCAGAAAGAATATGGTTTTTGTTGGTTTTTTGCCAGAACCATATTCACTCTCTGGGGGTGCTCCATGGGGCTCCTTAATGACAGTTCCTTAAAAAATGCTAGGCATCCGTCCTGTTGCTGAAAGCAAAGAAACGAAGTGAAATGGTAAGTCTGGAGTCACTTTCAAGCGATAGATTCAGAGACCTGACATGCTTCAGGGACAGAGTTTAGAGAATCAAGAGAATGGAGTGAATCCTGTCTGAGCTGTGAATGATCTTTGCAGCACCCCAAACTACACGGCTAGCCAGGAGAAACCGGGGCTGTGAGGTTTTTTTGAGTTTTATCGAGGTATAACTGACATTCAGTCAACCACATGTATGATGTACAGAGTGAAAAGCTTTGACTTACGTATATACCATAATCAAGACAATGAACAGATCCGTCATCCCCCACAGTTCCCTTGTGCTCCTTTGTGATCTGTTCTTTCCCTCTATTCCTTCTTCTGATTCCAGTTCATAGTGACTGATCTGTATTATCTCCAGATGCCCTGAGATCTTTTTATGCAGCTCTCTCCTCTCCAGGACCACCAGGGTCTCCTTGGATTTTTAGCTCTGTCTCTGCAGCTGGAAGAGGAGTCTCCTGGGCTCTACCTGGGTTCTCACTCCAGGAAGGGGCCTGGAAGATCTCTCAAGGAAGTTAGTAAGCTCTAGCAGTCATAGGTGCCACTTCATTACTTCCCTACTCTCAAGAATTTGTCTCTCTCATGGCCCGATTCTAATATCTTGATTACCTTCGCTTTATATATTTTGTCTGTCTTTCTCTGTGTCTGGCCATTTCCGGTGGGAAATAATTGTCCATGGTACTCCATTTCAGCTAGAAGCAGAAGTCATGGGTGAAGTTTTGAAATGGGAAGACTCCATAATGCTGGCCAAAAGGAGAGTCAAGAGTTAGAGGTTCTGTGCTGCGTGCATAACAGAGCTGAAATCTTGCATTAGGAATTCCAGCACTTGCCTTGTGGACTGTTGCCCTTGGCCTGGAGGTTGGTCGTAGCCACACCAGGGGTTGGGGGCACTGTGTCCTCTCCTTCCTTGGTGTATTACAAGCTGGAATGAAAGCAGTTGGGCTGGGGTGCCTTGGTGGCTCAGTGGGTTAAGTGTCTGCCTCTAGCTCAGGTCAAGATCCTGGGGTCCTAGGATCAAGTCCCATGTCGGGTTCCCTGCTCAGCGGGCAGTCTGCTTGTCCCTCTCTCCCCTGCTCATTCTCTCTCTCTCTCTCTCTCAAATGGATAAATAAAATCTTAAATAAATATATAAATTTATAAATAAATAAATAACGCAGTTGGGCTCAGCTAATGTGAGTCACCTCTTTTAAAATGCAGATGTCCTTGGGGGGCTAATGTCTACTAACCCGCTCCTTAACAACTTCATAGCAACCCATTATCAGTGGGCATATTGTTGTGCACCAGGCACTTGGTGGGGCTGCTTTATAGCCCTGAATTCATTTAACCCTCATATTGATCCATGGAGGTACCTTCGAGCTTATGCAGGCTGGCAGAAGCTAGGACACTCGCCCAGGTCTCAGGCTCTTGAGAGGATTCAAATCCAGATTTCAAATTCCAAAGTGTGATCCATGGATTAGCAGAATCTCAGGCTCTACCCCAGACCCACTCATCCAAACCTGCATTACAACAAGGACCCCTGTGATTTGCACGGACACGGTTGGGAAGCCCTGCTCCAATCCATGCTCAACCCTTTCCCCCTGTCAAGTGGTTGAGGCCTGGAACACCATCATGGCCCAGAAAAGGGTGGATTACCATGGTGGATGAGCTGAGCAACCAGAGAGGGAGAAACAGGGGTGTCTGGGTGGCTCAGTCGGTTAAGTGTCTGCCTTCAGCTCAGGTAACGATCTCAGGTTCCTGGGATCGAGTCCTGCGTCGGGTTCCCTGCTTAGTGGGGTTCCCTGCTTCTTCCACTCCCCCTGTTTGTACTCTCTCTCTCTCTCTCTCTCTCAAATAAATAAAATCTTTTTAAAAAGAGAGAGAGAGAGATGGAGAAACATCTAACATACTGAGTCCTTGCTCTGTGCCAAGAACTGTTCTAAAGGGTTTTCTGTTACCAAGTGACTTCATCCTCCCTACGAATCTGTTAGGTTTGTCCTCGTTTGATGGACTGGGAAAACTGGACTTCAGAGAGCTCCAGGAACTCAGCCAACCAATTTATGGGTGGCAGAATTATGACGTGACCTCAGGCAGGGCGGCTCTGTGCGCCCTTGACCCTGAGAGAGCATCGTGACCCAGGACAGAGGGTAGAAGAGGCATGGTCCAGGGAAGAGGAAGAGACAGGTACAAGAGACAGTCTTGCTGTCTTGGCAGAGGCAAAGCTGTGCGTGGTAATAGAACCCCAGGGTGTGCTCAGACGTTTGACATATTCAGAGAAGTCTCTTTCTTGCACGTAGCTGAAACTCCACACATGATACGTGCAGGTGAGCATAATTAAACGTTGCTGAAGATTTCTTGCCTGTTAGAGTACACGATGAAGGAATAGGGAGTCATAGTTTGGCATGTACATTTCTCTGCTAATTCTGTGGCGAGCAGAAAGAAGACAACTTCCTCAGGCTATTTCTGTGTAGTGTAAAGCAAAGAGATAAAAATATGAAGCTGCTGGCCTTCATTAAGAGGATAAAGGGTTGCTGATTGGTATTTCCTTTTAGGCTTTATGAAGCTTTAAATTTAAAAGGACACTGCAGCTTGTTGACATTGGTGAGGCTTTTTGCCTTATGTCGAGTGGCTTAATTGTGCTCATGCTTACTTGTTAGGTTTATTGAAATATATTTAGATGTAATCTATAGGCCCTCGTCCTGGAGGACAAATTACAAAAGCACAAGTCAGCGGGCTTCAGGGGCACAATTCAAGGCCTATGTCTTTTATTGTGCTCTGCTTCAGTTAATTAGCTTTCTAATTATGATTTATTTAAAATTGTTATTTTAAATCCATTCTCAGACTGTGTTGAGGTGACATATTCCTTTAGAAATAATAGATATTTGCCTTTAGCTCTGAGAGTTGCACTGTTCAAAAAACCGTTATTCCTGCGCTTTCCTTTCCCACACCAACCCTGGTTCTTCCTGATGTCCCACATCACCCACAGAACTCGCCATCGGCCAGAAAACGCCACCAACTGGCCCCGTGCTCAGAAATGGCTCATCTCACGTGGCTCTCCACCTTATTTTATTCTGCTCTATTCCTCCAATTCTTTTACTTGGTTTTTTGCTCTTTTCTTTAAAAAAAAATACAAACTTTCCCCTTTTACACCTGCAGTTCATTATGCTCTGATCCAAGGATGCTCAGTCCTACAGCATGTTGGCTTTGACCTAGCCTCCTGGCGCCTGCCAGTGTCGCCATGGATTAGACACCCTGCTCCCCCAGTGATAGCCCCATGCGAGACAAATCTGGGGACTAACCTGCTGGTCAAGTGCCCTGGTGGGGTGCATTTGGAACCCACAGACGAGAGAGAGAGAAATCCATCCCTGGGCCCTGCCACGTCTGGGCAAAGTTGCAGTAGGAGCAGGCTTGCCTTCCACTACTGTTGTCCTCCTCTGGGTTCGTCCTCTCTCTGCTCTCTTGCTCTCTCCCTTGTATCTAGAAATGTTGATGTTGTCACACACTTTTATTCTCTTCAGAACAGTCCTGCTCTGTGTCCCATTCTCAGTAATCTACTCTTGACTGGATGGCAGATGTCTGGTCCAATATACCTGAGCATAGATTTCTTTAAAAGATACTAGTGGATGGTGCTTTTTGGCTTAAAAATTGTGTAGGAGTCTTAATAAGCCATCTGAATGCAGTCTTCTAACTCACATACTGAAGGTGTCTCAGTACCATCCAGGAACAAGGCGGGATGTGAATAGATACAATAGAAAACAAAACAAAGAACAACAGGAGCAGTGACACCGTTTGTGTCGGAAGGCCTGCACTGTGGCGCACGCTGTGACCCATCTGTGGATTGTCCTCCAGACCCCTTTTTCCTGGGAGCAAAGCTGTTAAGCTGCCAATGACCACGTGCGGTCACCCTCAGTCATGTGACTCAGTCTGGAACAATAGAATATTTGAGGCTAGGTTCTGTTCAACTACTGTGTCACTTGCAGACTAAGATAAGCTTCTGGCTCTGGACTTTGTCTGTCTTCCCTATCCGTTGTCCAGAATTTGGATAAGACAGGAACCTAGCTTTGCCCACCCAGATGCCGACACCACCCAAGGTGATGGCAGAGTGCCACGATGGAAAGAACTCAGGTCCCTGAATGATTTCCTTAGAGCAGAACGTCCCCTACCAGCCTCTGTGGGCCAGACTGTTACATTAGAAATACATTTCTATCTTGTTGAAGCTATTATCTCTTGTTTCTTTTGTTACAGCAGCCTAACACCTGCCCTAACTAACTTACGAAACTACAGGGTGTGTGGGGAGTGTCTGAATCATTACTGTGAGAAACTCAGGGCTTGAACACCTGCATTGTGGCTCTTTGGTATTTTGGAAAAGTTCTAAGTCTCCACCTTCCCTAGGAAGACACATTGATTTATGGATAGGGGCCCTTTTCACCTTAAAGCTGTGGTTTGCAGAGTTTCTATGGTCATCAAAATCACCTGGAGAGCTTCTAAAAACACAGCTTGCTGGGCAATCCTCCCCGAGTTTCTGATTCAGGACATCTGGGGAGGACACACAAATCTGCATTTCTAACAAGCTCCTGAGTGATATTGATGTGGCTGGTCTGGGGGAACCACTCCTAGATCCCCTGAGAACTCCCCTGCCTTTCCTCCAACAGCATTGTGAAGAAATCTAGAGCCAGCACAGGTTGGATGGGGCACTGTTGAAGCACTGTCCAGGCCCTTCCCCATAACGCACGGCCTGCCTGAGTTCCCCGGGGCACAGCTGCTGTGCACACTGATAGCTTTGCACTCAAACCCACGGACCTCCTCACTCTTTGTCTGCCCGAGGCCTTTCTCCAGCTCAGGGCATCCTGCTCAGCCTGCCTGTGGAGCAGCCCAGAAGCGCTGAGGATTTGTAGCTTCTAGCAGCAATCCTTGACCAACCAGCGATGCTGTTGATGGATAAATACCCATGCTTCCCTGGCCTGGATGGAGTCTGAGATGACAGGTCCTTTGTAATGTGTCAGAGGAGCCTGGGAAGTCAAGATTCAGTTGCCCATAACAAACTTAATGCTCCCTTTACTGACTTTTCCTCCCTCCTGGCCTCATGCTCCCTACTCCCTCACTCCTCCTTCCCCAAACCACCTCCAGATAAACTATGGGCACCCAAGTCCTCCAACCAGGATCTGACTGGGGGATCCAACCAGCATCATCTCTCTACTTACCTGTTCTCTGAGCACCTGCCGTATCTTAGGAAGACTCTAGTTCAGATAGAGTCTCGTGGTGGCTTCAGCCGTCATTGCAGGTGGAGTGTTTCTTATTATTAGGGGACCTGGACCCCATTCAGTAAGAACAAATGCGAGGCAGTAAGGTGCAGCCCTTCCAAGCATGAGCTCTGGAACCACACAGCCTGATTCAAACCTCAGGTTTGCTACTCACAGGCTGAGATGTTGGGCAAACAGGTGTCTTTATGCCCTTGTTTCCTTATCTATAAAAGCAGGGTAATAATAGTTTTACCATATAGGATTAAATGAGTTAACACATAAAGTTCTTGGAATAGCGCATACACATAGTAAGCTCAACACATGTTAGCTTTTTATCACATTTCTGGGGCTGGGACTCCAGAACAATTGTGGAGGAGGCTTCTAATCCTCTCCAACCCTGATGTACCTTCTCTTCGTGTCAGGAACAGAACAGCCATGTCTCTGCCGCTCTTGTGAGAGCAGACAGCTGGCCGAGAGCTATGTGTTCTGTCATTGTTTAGTGCTTTCTGAAAAGTGAAATGACTCTCTCTTGTCCTTCTGTTAGCCTGTTTTCCTTGTTGATTTTGGTAAATCAGCAGTTGAAAAAATTTTAAAAAGGGATGGATACAATAAAGGACAGTCTTTATCATTCAGTCTTTAGTAATAGAAGCTTTCTAATGTAGTTTCTGCTGGTAACAATCCACAGCATGTGTTAAGATATTAAGAGTGCTATTAAAAAATACTTTTAATACAAATAATGCATCCTCTCCAGAAAAAAAAAATGGGAAAAAAGACAGAAAGATGAGCTCTAATAATTCTATTTCCCCCTAAGTTTTTGTGTATTGCCTTATACAGCTTTCTTTGTAGGCATGCACACATGCACGCGCACGCACTTGCATGTGTGTGTGTGTGAGAGAGATAGATGATAGATAGAAAAATGAGATTGCACGATACATGTTGCTTTATAACATTTCCCGCTGAATATAGCATGAACGGCATTCTGTGTCTTAAAATATTCTCCCACAACATTATTGATTTTNAGAGAGATAGATGATAGATAGAAAAATGAGATTGCACGATACATGTTGCTTTATAACATTTCCCGCTGAATATANTGTGTGAGAGATAGATGATAGATAGATAGAAAAATGAGATTGCACGATACATGTTGCTTTATAACATTTCCCGCTGAATATAGCATGAACGGCATTCTGTGTCTTAAAATATTCTCCCACAACATTATTGATTTTCTCTAATTTTATTCTCAGAAGATGACTTATCTTGAGATCAAAAGGGTATCTTACTATCTAACTAATGTCTTTGAAAAGAGAGATAAATAAGAGATAAAGAAAGGAATCTATAGATAAATGTCCATACAAAGCTTAAAAGGATTAGCTGAAAACAGCCAATGGGGAAATGCTTCCCACATAATTTTTTGAGTTGAACTGGAATCACCAAACCTTTTCCCCAAACTGCTAAAAGATAGCATTCAAAGGTTGTTTTTCTTTTTTCTTTTTTCTTTTTTTTTTTTTAAAGATTTTATTTATTTATTTGACACAGAGAGAGAGATCAGATCACAAGTAGGCAGAGAGGCAGGCAGAGAGGAGGAAGCAGGCTCCCTGCTGAGCAGAGAGCCCGATATGGGCCTCGATCCCAGGACCCTGAGACCATGACCTGAGCCGAAGGCAGAGGCTTTAACCCACTGAGCCACCCAGATGCCGTTTTTTTTTCTTTCTTTCTTTCTTCTTCTTCTTCTTCTTCTTCTTCTTCTTCTTCTTCTTCTTCTTCTTCTTCTTCTTCTTCTTTTTTTACAGGGGGAAAGAGCTAAAGAGGGAACACAAGCAGGGGGAGCAGGAGAAGGGGAAGCAGGCCTCCCGCTGAGCAGGGAGCCCACTGTGGAGCTTGATCCCAGGGTCTTAGGACCATGACCTGAGCCGAAGGCAGACACCCAACGACTGAGCTACCCAGGTGTCCCTCTAAGGTCTTTTTATTCCCTCTCTTGGTCCCTATCTCCCCATGGGAAGAGTTACCAAGGACGAGTAAAGAAAGACAGTTTATCAAGCATTAGCAAGGAGAGTTATCAAGTAGGTTAGATGCATGCAGTATGAACTGAATTGTAATCTATGAAATGATTCTTTTTCAATTGTGGGGAGCAGGGAGGAAGTAAAAAGTGGAGAATGAGCCAAGAGTTTATTCCTTAATTTAAAGTCCATGAATGTGAGCTAATTGCATGGGGGACATTCCTCTGTGGAACTATGGGAGGGTGGGGCGGTGGTGGTTATTTTTGCTTTTTTCAGGTACATGATGTAGTGGACAAAGAAATTTGCAGACTCTTCCTTCACTCTCAAATGACAGGGACACACTATTCTACCTTCCTCCCAAGACAGGGAAATTGCCTCTATTCTTTCATGTACTGTAGAAAATCAAATGACAACCTACCACCAGCCCCAAGCAGCGTAACCCAAGATTGATTTCTAACATTTATAATTAGTTCCTAAGTCTAGAAAATGTACAAAGTCTGCTAACATATTATACAAAGGTTTTAATGGAAAAGAATTAGGGATAAAAATAGATTAAAAGATTCTAAGGCTATCTTTGAGTGGTGGCTGCCACTAAACTAATTCAAAACTTACTTAACCATAAGTAGTTCTTTGAAGAATTTGGAAAGAATGAGAGACCCCATTCATGTAAAATCTTTTTCATAGCATTCCAGTTGGCAAGTCAGCAAGAATTCATACTGGGAGAGGTCAAGGTGATTTGGAGGGAATGATGTCCCCTCCTCCCCTTCCAGGGAAACAGTCTGGTTGTGGAAATGTCAAGGGGAAAATGAAGCAGACAGAGGGAGCTGGGGGTCAGGTGGTGGGGGCAGGGGCAGTAGGGAGAACTCTGAGACACAGAATTTGACTTGCACGTGGAAACAATTGGAGATGTCATTGGTATCTTTACAAAATGGTGACACATTCCAAGTGGTGGGAAAGATGGGAAATCTTGCTTCAACCTGCTTTGATTGCATAGGCTAGAGAAGGAGAATGTGAGCAGAGAGGATTGAAGAACTTGTGCTTCTTGATAAGTGGAAAACAAGTCTGTTGGCAGAGGAGAAAGGGGAAAAATACTCTGGTCAGACCTGAAAATAAGACCGTGGCCTTGCTAAGGACCCAAGTACGTGAAGTAAGCAACAGAAGGATAAGAGACAGTGTTAGGCATCTGTGATTTGTGCCTGGAAGGAGAATTATATACTCTTTGAACTGAAAGGAGAAGAAAGAGGAAAGCCTTTGGAATTATATTACGCTGGATAACAGGAAATGATGAAAAGATGCCACACCCTCAGTAAGCTGTCATTGTGGTGGTAGAACTTGAACCCACCGTTAAAGGGATGGACAAAAATAGATACTTAAATTCTTATCCTGGGAAAAGCAGAGGAACAGAAAAGCAATGATGCAAATCTCTTTACACTAATTTCCTTCTTTTCTCTCTCTCTCTCTCTCTCTCGCTCTCTCTCTCTCTCTCACACACACACACACACACACACACACACAGAGGAGAGAAAACAAGACTCCTTGATCCTTCCTGGTAGGTCGGTGTGGAGGCTCAAACATTAGAGATCCGTCCTGAGGATGCAGGAGTCAGGTTGTGAATTAGATCAGTTCACACATCTTTTGTCCAAGCAACCGTTGGATAAAAGGGGTCGAAGGACAGACAGGAGAGGCGGAAGTGGACTTTAGTAAAAGCAAATATCTTTGCATTTTACAAGTGTTTGAATTTCTCACTTCCTCAGTTTTGCCTTGGAGAGACACATTTGCCAAACCCTTTCATGTGCTAACATCTGAAAACAAAGCAAGCCTTAAAAAGGCAAACAAAAGCTTTGCTTAGGCAAAATAGCAAGAACAGCCTTGAAAACAGACATAGGAACAGAGTCTAAAGTATTAACTGAGGCTTATTTTTTCTCCCCTGTGATTTGATTGGTATATAAACAGTAGGGCACAACTCATCTGATCCTTCTCTGGCCGGTAGAGGCAATTTCCTTTTGCTATTTCTGTTGATGTTTTTTTTCTAGAGGAAGTGAACTCTTATTGGCCTCCTGACAAGATGTAAATGGAGGCCATGTTCAGGTCTATAAATCACTATATGATTGACTCACACCTGCGTTGCAGGATTTTGAAGCCAGCAGTGAACAGTACTAGGCTTTTCATTCTGCTGGCATTTGGAGCTACCCAAGGGAACGGGACACAACCACCTTTTTAAAATTCTTACTGTTTCACTCTTCACAATAACAATAAAATTATTATTAATTCACTCTTATACAGCAAGATATGGGCATCCGGCCATTTCACCTTGTTATCACCACTAGGATCACAGCTAATTTTCACGGCAGGACCATTAGGCAGACGGCATTGATTATTTACTTTGACCAACTTTTGAAACGCTCAGATTGGATCTACCTGACTCTTCTGAATTGACCACTCAGTTGAGATGTAACAATTTAATTAAATTTGAAACACAGACAATTGACCAAATCATTAAGAACGGATTATTGAAACAGAATTGAATGGACGGCTGGTTTGGCCGACTTACCAAGAATGGATCATACAGGGTCTTATCTCCTAGCCACAGAGAGGGGCTTATTGCGACTCAGGGAGTGGTCAGCTTAGCCAAGCCCAGGCTGGCATTTCTCTTTGCTCTGTGATGGGAGTCGTGGGCAGGGAGACTCTGAGCTGGGATTTGAATGCAATGAGGAAAATGACCCAGTAGATGTGGAAGGTGGGGATGGGGTTCTCAGGGTCCAGAACACTAAGAAGGGGAGTGGTCTGGGAAGAAATGAGGCAGGTGTTTTCTCGGATGCTACCTCTACCATCTTCTGCCACCTCCCATCTTTTCACCTTCCCTTCTCTGTCCACCTGATCCCCACTACTTGCTTAATATTCAGCTAATCCATTACCTCTACGGGACATTCTTCCTGATCCTTAAGTTCCAGTTTCCAGCCCTGTGGTCTCACAGCACCTTAGCCTGTCTTCATCAGGTCATGTTTATTTATGACCATTGTCTTTCTTCTCTGCCTGTTCTGCAAAATTTTTTTTTTCAGTCCATTCACTCTATAAACTCATCATGTGAGTCTGCAAGCTTTAAGCAGAGTTCTAAATGCTGGGTTTCCATGAACAAACAAAGAAACCCATATTCATGAAGCTTACAGTTCTCGTGGGAGAGAATACAGTGAGCAAACAATAAAATCATTGCAAACTGTGATGATGTACTTTGGATAACGGAGCTGGGGAAAGCCTTCCAGAGGACCTGGCAATGAAGCTGACACTTGGAACCTGGAAAGGAGAGTGGGCGGGTAGGGGCTGGACAGAGGAAAGAGGGTGGATCGGGGTGGGCTGGAGGACTCCAGGATGCAGAAATAGGAAGTATAAAGAGCCTACAGTAGGGAAGACTGAATGCTGTTTCAATCATTCTCTCTATGCATATTTGGGAATGGGAAGGAAAGGTTGGTTCCTAGGATTCTGAGCAGGGAATCAGACTACTTACTAAGATGGGAAGACTGGTGTGGTAGGTGCTGTGGGGTGCCTCTCGGTTCCCCTGCGGAACTGTAGCCTCATTCCTCCAACTGCCAAGGGCTTACAGCATTACTGCTGTCTGGGATTTGCCCTAACCCAAGATAACTCCTTCCTCAGACACAACCCATAGCCAACGACTGGTTGATGCGGGGGTACAAAGGCCTAGCCCCCTTATCTCAAGTTGGGACATCTCTACAGGCCCTTTTCAATTCTGGAGCTCCCTGTGGAATTGGGTGAGGCCATTGCTACAACGCCCAAATTGGTCAGCTTCCCCTTTTCCCATTCCTACCCCCCTACTTCCTTCACAGGGCGTTGGTCTGGAGAATACTCCCTGTTAAACCTCCTGCGAGCCGCTCTTCATTTCAGTCTGTTCTTCTGAAAAGCCAGCCTAAGGCAACTAGAAAGGATCAGGTTTGGGATGGGAAATCAGGAGTTCCATTTTAGAGAAAACAAATTTGAGATGCCTTTTAGATGTCCAAGTTGGTACTTAAGTGTACAATTCAGAACTCAGAAGACACATCCGGCTGGAGATACAAATTTTAGAGTCCTCAGCATCTGCGGCATTTGAAGCCATGAAAACCTGTGCCGGCAACAAGAGTGGTCCTATCAAATATGGTAACCACTAGCCACATGTGGCTATTAAGCACTTGAAATGTGGTTTGTGCAAAAGAGGAACGGAACCTTTAATTTTCAGCCATTTAAATAAAAAAGACGATACTCAGTTCAACTATTGGCAACCTTCTAAAACATGATGGAAATAACTTGGGTATGTGAATCTACTTTTTCTGCTGTGAACTTTGTGAAATCTAAATACAAGCCAAGTATTTCCATTAAAAATTTAGCATCAAAAAAAATAAATAAAAATTTAGCATCTTAATCAGGAAGTACAAAGTAGAAAACACCCACAGGAGCCTAAGGATTTATACAAAAATATGTAAAATATTGCCCTGATAATTTATATATTGATGACATGTTGAATTAATAATGTTTTGGTTATATGGGGTTAAAAAAAGTTGTTAGAATTAATTTCACCTTTTTCTTTTCAGTTTTTTTAACGTGGCTGCTAGAAAATCTAGAGTCACGTATGTGGTTGGGGCGATATTTCTGTTGGAGAGCCCTGCACTCGGGCGTACACTCAGAGACAAGACAGTGGCTGGGTTAGGATGGGACAGACGAAGAAATGCCAGCAGTGGGAGCAGAAACAGTGGCTGGGAAGGAAGAAGGAAAGTAAGAAGGGTGTGGTGTTTGGGGGTGATGCTCGCGTCTCCCCGAGAAACCCATCCTCTGGGTGGACCACGACTAAGAACAGACAGCATCTGTTGGGTTACCTAGAGGATTTTCTGTATACATCCGAATCCCCAGTACGTGGCGTAGAAAAAATACTCAGTGAATGCTTATTTACTCAATCCTTGAATGAGCTCATGAGGTGAGATGAAATGGGCCTGATTCTCGTGCTTTAATTCGGAAAGAGAACAGCAAGGATAGAAAGTTCGAACTATTACTTCCTTCCTCTTTTCTACATAAGACCGTTCTTTAAACTGTTCAATTCAAAAAAATTACATACAAGGGGAAAAAAAAAAACTATAACTTTGTGAGGTGATGGCTGTTAATTAAATTTACTGTGGTTATCATTTCATTCTAGATACATCATCATGATGTTATATGCCTGAAATTGACACAGTGCTTTATGTCAATTACATCTCAGTCAAACTGGAAAAAAGTTGTATAAATTGTCTTCTGAGAAATAGCTCTGTGAAGAAATTTATTTTATTTTTAAAGATATATTTATTTGAGAGAGAGAGAGAGCAGGAGCATGTGTGAGCAGGGGGAGGGGCGGAGAGAAAGAATCTCAAGCAGACTCCGTTGAGCACCACGCCTGAGGCACAGTTTGATATCAAGACCCCGAGACCATGACCTGAGCAGAAACAAAGACTGAGCCACTCAGGCGCCTCTCCTCTTAGGAGGATGCTTTGAACAAAAGGACAAGCTCAGTAAAGATATTAACCTCTTTGAACTTTCATCCTCTTTGCAATTGGGGAATTATGTCTATGTTGTGGAATGTTTGTGAAGACTGAATTATTTCATGATTACAAAGTACCTGATCCCTAGAAGGGAGCAAATGCTTAACAAATGGACCTTCTGTTACTGCCATTGTTAATATTATTATTTTGGTGTCACGTTCAAGTTCGGCTCCCAGATGGAGGAGTTAAGTTTACTCTGTGTGCTTGGCCCAAGGTCAGCCATTTCACAGTGCTTATTAATGAGCACAGTAGCAGGGGGACAGAGAAAAAGAATAGGGCAGAGACGGCAAATAAATGGCTCATGTAGCCTATGCCCATTTCTGCTACACCCATGGCAGACATAAGTAATCAGTCATGGTGCTCTTTCCAAATGGACCAGAGCTCAGCCTCAGAATCTTTCCCAATACACTGTTTTGGGCAGCTCCCCACCCAGTGAACCAGACTGAGCACTTGCAATGAAACCTATTTGGTAAAAGAGGAGTAGCTCAGAGGAAAAAGTGAGCCGAGTGTATTATTTTTTAAAAAGATAAAACAATGGTCTTGAAGAAAAAAATGAGTTGATCAATGCAACCAGCCAAGTTTGTTCTGACAAGAGATTCCAATATTATTGAAACGTCCTCTTTTTCAAAGCATCGTTTTGTCAGAGGAAAGGAAAATGTTGAAGGTAGTTTAGGGAAAAAGACAATTTAGCAAACCATATGCTGAACATAGTGTTTTCAGTAACAGCCCCTGAATAATCAGGAAGACATGATGTCCTGCCTCTAAGTCCTTCACCTTGCTCCTCTAAATGGAAACATGAGTGCCTGAGGATATTTGAAGCATGACAAACATTGGAGCGAGTGCTGATGTAAAGCCCTGTAAAGAATTTCCATGCCTGATCGTATAACAGATGGCTCCTTACAAGAATCATTTTAATATTAAACAGACAATTCAGGCCTATGAAAAATTCTGCCATAAATCTGTAATTGAAAATATTTAAAAACGTCCATTCAAACAGACTGTAAATTTTTACAATGGACTGTAGATTTTTACAAGGATCTTATGCATTTCAGATCCTATGTCAAAAGTGGGCATTAAAAATAATCCTTTTATTTTTTAAAGAGGTGATTTAAAATTGAATGGAAGGTCTATAGACATTAGGAAAAACTGTCTTATCGGGAACGAAGAAAGGCATCTGTGTTACTTTATTTAATTGATTTTCTCATCTGCTTGTTCTCACTGAGCGCCATCCACATACCTGGTGACCCACATGCTCTCTAGCTCCCTTGAGTCCATCAACCCCCTGTGCATCCCCAGGGCTTCTTGCCCAGTGTGGACCCCAAGCAAGGGACCCTGAAGGTCAAGGTTTATATGAGGTTCTCCCATGTTGCTGCTGAGATTTTTAGTTCAGTAGTTAGGTGCAACGTAGCCCAGCTGTATTTGTAGTTGTATTGTATTTGTCTTTGCTACCCAGTGCACCTGCCATGGCTTCTTAGCCCCGAATGAGCCCTCACTCTGCCATTGGCCCATCTGCTTTCTTCATGGAGAAAAGGGAGAAGCCACCTGCCCGGCCTCCCACTGCTAGACAGTGGCTGTCACCTGACACCTGGTCCTGCAGCCCATTCATGCCTTTAGGATGCTTCTTGCTCCTCGCTCCTCACTTCAAGGCACTAGCAAGCCGCAATAACCTTTGTAGACTCTAGCTTCTCTTAGAACAGAACCCCCGTCATTGAAGAGAGCATTTTAGGAGGCATATGGACACACACAAAAAATTTAAATATTTGTGTATGTATCTTAATATAATTTTAGAGAAAAAAATTAACTCATCCAAACCACAGTTTCATGGGTTCTTTATTGCGGAGAAGAAGGCTGAGGGGAAACGTGGTCCATTTAAAGTTGATTTTGAAGACCCAAGGCGAGGTGAAGGGAGGAGACAAGAAATGAGGCCACCAGACACCCACCTAAGGCCGACTGTGTGGAATCCAAGGGTACTTGATGGGTTAAAGAAAGAAAGAGCAAGGCAATCATCTGGGCTCCACATTCTCCCATAATCCGTAAATGTAAGATTTCCTCTCCATCTCAGTCCTTCTCTCTCTCAATCTCTCT
>LNAC01000203.1:1309809-1353823 GCA_002007465.1 Ailurus styani
CTCTCTCTCTCTCTCTCTCTCTGACAAATAAATAAATAAATAAAATCTTTAAAAAAATGAACCAGAAGAATAAAAAACAATATCTTGGGTACCTGGGTGGCTCAGTCAGTGAAGCATCTGCCTTGGGCTCAGGTCATGAACCCAGGGTCCTGGGATGGAGTCCTACATCGGGCTCCATGCTCAGTGGGAGTCTGCTTCTCCCTCTCCCTCTGCCTCTCCCCCCTGCTCATGCTCTCTCTCACTTTCTCTCTCTCAGATAAATAAATAAAATCTTTAAAAAATATATACCCTTCTGAGACGCTGATGGCAAAACTACTTTTTGGTAAGGTCACCACATTTAACCCAATCACACTGCTTAGAATAAGCTCATTCCGTTATTTTCTCTGTAGTTATCTGTGCCTCTTCCTGAAAATCAATATAAATTAACTAGTGAGGAGGGGTATTAATTAATCAGATCTAGACTCCATTTAGTCCAATCCAATCCAATCATTTCAATGGTCCCTTGCAGTTAAATTTAGTGTCTCTAGGAAAGAGCCTACCTTTTCTCTTGTTCCCTCCTCTGAAATCACATCTGCGTGGTTAGGGACCAGGAAGCTGGCATGTCTTCTTGGGTGTGAGGTTGGTGAGGGAAGAGATACTTGCTGTCTTGGCGTGTGCTGGCTGGAATCCTCTGGGGCTCCGGGGGCATTCTTTGCCCATGTGTGTGAACCTTGCCCCACTGTCTTAAATGCTGCGTTCTGTGGCTGATTTGACTTGGGATCCATTCTTTGGACTCAAGTGATGCTCTGTGGTGTTCAGCGCCTCCTCTCCTCCTCAGTCAGGTTGTGCAGCTCCAGATCCCACGAAGCCCTTAGCTGTGTCATCTGGCTCGTCCTCTCACTTGGCGGGCCACCCCCAGCTCATCACTCAGCCATAGCAGGAATGTCCGCTGGTTCAACTCACTGTCTATACCACAGATGAAGTAAGAAGGGCTCAGAAATGTTGACCACAGGTGCTCCTCTCTCTCTGGCCCTGTTTGTCATGTTTCTCAGCTTTACCTTCAGATCTGTCATCACTGAGTTAGTGCACTGCCCTCGCCTTTCAGCCAAAGCCCGGAGAGGACAAACCCAAGTATTCAGGTCTGGTCACAACACTCCCTCTCTGGCTGTCTCCTTTCCTTCTCTGTCTTCCTACAATCTTCAGGGACCAGAAGGGTGGGTTTTTCAATCAGTGTTATATCATATCACTTTTCTTTCTGACTGCAGATCAGACCTAAGGATGGATTTGGCCTTGAGATGCTAAATGGGGCATGCGGGTATTTGGAAACATCCTTTCTCAGGAAAATAACCTGACTTGAAGGGCATCATCTTGTTGCTCCATCCTATTTCTAATGTCAAGAGCTGAACACTAAATCCTCTTTCTCCTTGCCTACTTTCTGCTTTAATTTCTAATCTCAGACAGATGAGTACCCGGGGCAGATTAGGGCAAAGTTCTTCTACTCAGAAAGGCAAAAGAGAAAACCATATGAATGTTGAAAATGATTGGAAAAACTGCATCCCTCATGACTCACTCTGGTTGAAGAGTATGCAAGAACTGGGGTATCTTGTTAGAACATGGTTCTTTCCTCCTGGCAGAAGAAGGCTGGTGTTGGGTCCATGCCCTTCCACTTTGTTTCATTTGCTGATCTTGTATATACTTCCAGTGGGATCAAAACATAACACATCCTGTACGCCACTGGCTGGTCCTATAGTCAACTTACAAAGATTGGTACCAATGGTATTGTTTAGGAGTCACATTTGGTTATAACAGAAATCCAGAAATAATGGCCTTAGATGAATTTGATGTTTTATTTTTCTTACTTAATGAAGCTGCACTCCTCGTCTCTCCTGTAGTTAGAAACAAAGGAATAACTCTGACCAGTAGGCTGGATGCAGAAATGAAGTGTCTCATTTCTGGACTGAAACACAGAAATGTCATGTCCCCTGAGGAGCGTGTGTGTTGTAGATTGTACAGCTGCAAGATGGTGGAATTGCTGTGTCTGGGTCCCTGAGTGATCTGCAGATCAGAACTTCCCCAGAAACCTGCAGGGGGCATGAAGTGACAGATGAACTTTGATTGTGTTAGCCTCTAGTGTTTGGAGATTAAAGCGTGACTGGAGCATTATGTAGCTTAACCTGACCCATAGCAATGGGAAAGGCAGAGGACAAGAGGCACAGTCGGCTTCCTCCTGCCCACTTGTAAGGAGATTTGAAGTCTCATTCAGTGTCATTCACTTATATCTTATTAGCTAGAATGATAGGGCCACCCCATATCCATGGAAGACAAAGAAATGTCATTTATTAACTTGACATATGCTTCATTTAATAAAATCAGATTTTGTTAGTAAGGGAAAATAGAAGGATAGCTATTGGGTAGGCAGCTGTCTACCACAGTCCCTCAGGTTACCCATCATTCAGAGGGTGTGGAAATTTCCAGTGGTATGGAAGTAAGACTTACACCAGCTCACAAAAACCAGTTGTTAAATTTCAGAAATTTTGTGAGTTCATGTTTAGATACAGTCATTATTAAGAAGGAAATTATAGGGCCAGCTGGGTGGCTCAGTCGGTTAAGCATCTGCCAACTCTTGATCTCAGCTGAGGTCTTGATCTCAGGATCATGAGTTCAAGCCCCATACCGGGCATGGAGACTACTTAAAAAAAAAAAAGTAAATAAATAAAAATAAAAAGGTAAGAAAAGAATGGAATTATATAAACTTGCAATTAAATAAACTGTACTAAAAACAAAGGTATTATATACTCAAAATTGATCACTTCCTAATTATTTTTCTACATTTTGCTATTGTCTGTGCTCTTGACGTTTACATCTGTTATATCTATATGGTAGAGATACTTTAAAATGGTAGGCAGTAACACATCTGTTCCCACTCTGCCCTCAGGAACCTCACATTGTTATTTGAAATTCAGCCACAGTAGGAATATTTACACCATGGAAATCAGCATATACCATAAATCAGTGCTTGATTTACTGTTTTGTTGACTGTGTAGACTTAAGAGTGATGAAGAAAATATTACTGATGCAAATTAAACTTAAAAATATGTTGTGATCATAGCCCTTGCATTGTAAATAACAAAATATTGAGGAAATACTCTTCTAGTATTTGAGAGTTGCTCACCTCATTGATGAACCGGTGGAACTCTGACATTTGTCTTCCTCACTACACTTTCATTTTGCGTGTTAACGTAAACTCATCAACCAGCATTCATGCTGGAACAACACTTGTCAATTGCTTTGTCATAAAAAGCATTCTGTGAGAATTAATTAACTATAAGGAATTTACAGTAGAGTGTTAGTAGTAGTAGTAAATTATGTACTCCAAATGCTTTATATCAGTAAAGTTTATAATAAACTTACGTATATATGTAAATATATTCAACCCTACCCCCAGATGGTGGTTAAACATTTATCAACACATAAGTTTCTTTCCAGAAAAAGAACATCCTGAGGTAGATAAACTCAAAGTCTCTTGCCTTTCTTGCATCCAGCTCAAAGTGTAGACTTTTTGGCTGAAATGTGGTCTTTCCATAAGATACAGATGGAAAGCTGTTCATCTGTCTGGTTTGTTATAGGTCTACCACTGTATAAATCAAAAGACAAGTGGTGTGCCCTTATATAATAGTGAAGAAGGAACAGGAGAACTACTATAATGACCTTCTGTTCTGAAAGGAGAGGATGGGAAACATATAACCATCAGTTGTCCATAGCAATTAATCAATTCTACTTGACAGGAATAGCAAGGACTCTCTGTCTTGGCATGGAATGAGTTCCTTGGTTGGCCAATCTAGCTGAACCTGGTTATTCTCTCTAGGAGGATCTCCATCCCCCTCATCCTCTGCTTCTTCCCTCTGATGTGGCTTGGTTAAGATGCCCTTCCTGGGCTACAGAGCTCTCAAAACCAACTTTCTCTTGGTTTAATTTCTTTCTCTTTCTTTCTTTTCTTCCTTTTTTCTTTCTTTCTTTCTTTCCTTTTTTCTTTCTTTCTTTCTTTCTTTCCTTTTTTCTTTCTTTCCTTTTCTTTCTTCTCTTCTTTCTCTCTCTTTTCTTTCTTTTCTTCCTTTCTTTTCTTCCTTTCTTTTCTTTTTTCTTTTCTTTTCTTTTCTTTTCTTTTCTTTTTCTTTCAAGTAGGCTCCACATCCAACATGGGGTTGAACTCATGACCCTGAGAAAGAGTCACATGGTCTGCCAACTGAGCCAGCCAGGTGCCCTCCTCTTGGTGTAATTTTAGGGACTAGGTGTACTGGCCAGAGACTTTAAGGGATTTATTAGCCATAGACTGTTTCAAGCCAGTCTTGGAGGGAAGGTAGCACTTTGGATATAGAATTCCCTCTATATGTAGTATAGTTTTGCTCTGTTTGCTTCTTATAAAGTCCAGCTTTAAGAAATAATAGCCAAAGCGCTTGTCCAGATGTAGATATTAAGCCTGAGAAATCTTTTAATTATAGGTCTCTATGTTCAATCCATCTCCCTTGTCTTAGGCTCCATGACTGCTGCCATGAGGCAGTTAGAGTCAACAGGCTCCTGTGGGAAGGCAACATCCTTGATCCCATTGGTGGTGGTAGGCTTTGCTCCCGTTCCCATTGGGCACCAGTATTTAGACTGTCATTTGTCCATCACCGTTTATAACTGCTTCAAGTTCAAACAACAGGAGCAGTTGGCTTTGGGACTCCCTTCACCATAACTCGTAGACCACAGGCAGGGAAAGATTCCCTTGGAAAAATAATGTTTCCTTCCTTCTCTGGTGTGCAGCCTGAGTAGCTCTAGTCTGATGTCATCTCTTTGGTCTGATTTTGCTGAAAGTGGTGGAAACAGCAGGTGCCAATATAGCAAAGGTTTACGACCATTTCTCCTAATCATGTGGCCTCAGTCAGCCCATTGTCTGCATTCCAATTGGACCAGGCAAAAATTTCACCAATGTTCTGCCACTCCAAAACAAGGATCACCAACTTTACAGTTTCAGGTGTCTTTATTGCTCAAAATCCTTATTTCTCAAAGCCCCATTCCTTGCACCAAGTCAATCCCACATTTTAAGTTTGCTTAAAACATCCCACTTCTAAATACCAGATTCTGTTATCAGTTATACTCCGCTCTGAATCAAGACAATTGGAAAACAATAGCATAAACTTATTAGTGATTTTGCTTTTCCCATGAAATGAGAATCCTTGGGATGCCTNCAGATTCTGTTATCAGTTATACTCCGCTCTGAATCATAAGACAATTGGAAAGCAATAGCATAAACTTATTAGTGATTTTGCTTTTCCCATGAAATGAGAATCCTTGGGATGCCTGGGTGGCTCAGTGTTAAGCATCTGCCTTGGCCTCAGGTCATGATCCCAGGGTCCTGGGATTGAGTCCCACGTCAGGCTCCTTGTTCACTGGGAAGCCTGCTTCTCCCTCTCCCTCTGCCTGACACATCCCCTGCTTGAGCTCTCTTGGTCTTTGACAAATAAATAAATGAAATCTTAAAAAAAATGAGAGAGAAAGAAATAAGAAACCTAGATGTAAGTCATACGGAGCTAATATGACAGCTTCATCATTGTGCCAGCTGGCCACTCCATATTCAGCATTTTGTCCNATGAGAGAGAAAGAAATAAGAAACCTAGATGTAAGTCATATGGAGCTAATATGACAGCTTCATCATTGTGCCAGCTGGCCACTCCATATTCAGCATTTTGTCCATCATCCCGGAGAGGAGAGAGGACAAAGGATTGATCTAGTTCCCTTTAAGGAGCTTTACTAGAAGTCCCTTGTTCAAAATAATAGTATTAATAATAAATAGTCACAATAATAATTTCTGGTAAAATGCATCAAGATGTCACCACAAATGGAAATCTGACAAAACCACACTCATACGTATGAAGTTCAAATTTTTCTACAACTATAATCATCTTACTATAACTGGAATAATTTCCAGAGAAACTCTAGGATTCAGTTGTCAAGGGTAACACTAATGTCAAATTTGGACATTGGTAACCATGGTACAACTTTTGTAAGAAAGATGATAATAAATTATCTATTGATGATTGGATAAGAGATCTGCCTCAACTTTACAGTTCTATAACAATCTCTGCATTTTATAAATTCAAAAGGACTTCTCAGCTGGGATACAGTAATTTCATTTTCTCTAAAATATCAGTGTAATCACATGAAAGGGAAAAAGGCCCCAGGAGAAGTTCTCTGGCTATTAGCAGTAACATATATAAAACTCTTCTCAGAAAAGGACTGTTAATCATGTAATTGGAAAGGGCCCTGAGAAATCATTTATGCCATCTTGGACAGATAAATGAGCATCCTAACCTTAAAAATATACCCAAGGAAGAAGATTTAAACTCTTCTTTTGTTGGCTTAATTATTATGAGTACTGCCTTGGAGCCATGTTAAAAAGCCCTGGTGATTCTAGCTCTTCCAACAGATATTTATTGAGCATCTACTGTGTGCATAACACTGTAGGAGAAACAAAGAAATAGGAAACCTGGCCTTTGGCAGCAAAGAGACTATAATCTACTTACAGAGATAAAAACACAGATGTGGAAGAATTTGCCATGGTGTAAAATGACTTTAAAAGAATTTCTGGAGGAGGGGGTACTCTGTTGCACTTTGATAATAGAGAATATTCCTATATATCCAGTTTTTATCCATTTCTTCCTGTTCTTCACTCCTGAAACCTTGTTCCCCCTCCCTCTGCTCTACTCTCTTTGTTGCCATAGCTCAAGCATTCATTATTTTCCACCTATACTCTTACAAGAGACTCTCAATTTGCCCCCATTTTCCCAGTCTTAACCACCAGGGTCTTCAGCAATTCCTATTTGGCACTATGAGAGAACGATCTCTAAATTATAGATCTATGGGCTTTCTCCAGGGCTTGCATTACAGTGAGTTGAGTGAAGCGCTTGCCATGGGTGCAAAATTTAAGGGGCTGCCAGAAAATTCAGTAATCAAGTAGTTTTAATGGAAAAAAATTTTTTTTGTATTAATGAATATATTTCTTAAAAAAATTTTTTTATTAACATATAATGTATTATTGGTTTCAAGGGTACAGGTCTGTGATTCATCAGTCTTACACAATTCATAACACTCACCATAGCACATACCCTTCCCAATGTCCATCACCCAGTCACCCATTCCTCCCACTTCCCTCCCCTCCAGCAACCCTCAGTTTGTTTCCTGAGATTAAGAGTCCCTTATGGTCTGTCTCCCTCTCTGGTTTCATCTTGTTTCTCCCCTCCCCCTTCCCCTATGATCCTTTGTCTTGTCTCAAATTCCTCAAATCGGTGAGATCATAGGATAACTGTCTTTCTCTGATTGACTTATTTCACTTAGCATAATACCCTCTAGTTGCCTCTAGTTGCAAATGGCAAGATTTCAGTTTTTTGATGGCCACATAATATTCCATTGTTTATATACCACATCTTCTTCATCCATTCATCTGTTGATGGACAGCTAGGCTCTTTCCATAGTTTGGCTATTGTGGACATTGCTGCTATAATCATTCGGGTTCATGTGCCCATTCGGATCACTACATTTGTATCTTTAGGGTAAATACCCAGTAGTGCAATTGCTGGGTTATAGGGTAGCTCTATTTTCAACTTTTCGAGGAACCTCCATACTGCTGTGGTTGCAACAGCAACCAGTGGCTGCACCAGCTTGCATTCCCACCAACAGTATAGGAGGGTTCCCATTTCTCCCCATCCTCGCCAACATCTGTCATTTCCTGACTTGTTAATTTTAGCCATTCTGACTGGTGTGAGGTGGTATCTCACTGTGGTTTTGATTTGTATTTCTCTGATGCTGAGTGATGTTGAGCAGTTTTTCATGTGACTGTTGGCCACTTGGATGTCTTCTTTGCAGAGATGTCTGTTTATGTCTTCTGCCCATTTCTTGATTAGATTATTTGTCCTTTGGGTGTTGAGTTTGATATGTACTTTATAGATTTTAGATGCTAAACCTTTATCTGATTTGTTATTTGCAAATATCTTCTCCCATTCTATCGGTTGTCCTTTGGTTTTGTTGACTGTCTATTTTTCTGTGCAAAAGCTTTTTCTCTTGATGAAGTCCCAGTAGTTCATTTTTGCCCTTGCTTCCCTTGCCTTTGGTGATGTTTCTAGGAAGAAGTTGATGTGGCTGAGGTTGAAGAGTTTACTGCCTGTGTTCTCAAGGATTTTGATGGATTCCTGTTTCACATTGAGGTCTTCCATCCATTTGGAGTTTATTTTTTGTACATGGTGTAAGGAAATGGCCCAGTTTTATTTTTCTGCATGTGGCTGTCCAATTTCCCCAACACCATTTGTTGACTAGACTGTCTTTTTTCCAGTGGACATTCTGTCCTGCTTTGTCAAAGATTAGTTAACCATAGAGTTGAGGGTCCATTTCTGGGCTCTCTATTCTGTTCCATTGATCTATGTGTCTGTTTTTGTGCTAATACCGTACTGTCTTGATGATTACAGCTTTGTAATAGAGCTTGAAGTCTGGAATTGTGATGCCACCAGCTTTGCTTTTCTTTTTCAACATTTCTCTGGCTATTTGGGGTCTTTTCTGGTTCCATATAAATTTTAGGATTATTTGTTCCATTTCTTTGAAAAAAGTTGATGGTATTTTGACAGGGATTGCGTTAGATGTGTAGATTGCTCTATGTAGCATAGACATTTTCACAGTATTTATTCTTCCAATCCATGAGTTGGAACGTTTTTCCATTTCTTTGTGTCTTCCTCAATTTCTTTCATGAGTATTATATAGTTTTCTGAGTACAGATTCTTTGGTTAGATTTATTCCTAGGTATCTTATGATTTTGGGTGCAATTGTAAATGGGATTGATTCCTTAATTTCTCTTTCTTCTGTCTTGTTGGTGTATAGGAGTACAACTGATTTCCGTGCATTGTGTCATTTGTATCCTGACACTTACTGAATTCCTATATGAGTTATAGCATATTTGGGGTGGAGTCTTTTGGGTTTTCCACATCATAAAGTATCATATCATCTGCAAAGAGTGAGAGTTTGACTACTTCTTTGTTGATTTGGATGCCTTTTATTTCTTTTTGTTGTCTGATTGTTGAGGCTAGGACTTCTAGTACTATGTTGAATGGCAGTGGTGATAATGGACATCCCCGCTGTGTTCTTGACCTTAGAGAAAAGCTCTCACTTTTTCCCTATTGAGAATAATATTCACTGTGGGTTTTCATAGATGGCTTTGATGGTATTGAGGTATGTACCCTCTACCCCTACACTGTGAAGAGTTTTGATCAAGAAAGGATACTGTACTTTGTCAAATGCTTTTTCTGCATCTACTGAGAGTATCATATGGTTCTTGTTCTTTATTTTATTAATGTATTGTATCACATTGATTGATTTGCGATGTTGAACCAATCTTTCAGTCCAGGAATAAATCCCATTGGTCGTGTGAATAATCCTTTTAACACACTGTTGGATCCTATTGGCTAGTATTTTGGTGAGAATTTTTGCATGCATGTTCATCAGGCATATTGGTCTGTAATTCTCTTTTTAGATGGGTTCTCTGTCTGGTTTTGGGATCAAGGTAATGCTGGCCTCATAAAATGAGTTGGAAGTTTTCCTTCCAATTCTGTTTTTTTTTTTTTTGAAACAGTTTCAGGAGAATAGGTATTAATTCTTCCAAATTAGTGATTGGTAGAATTTCCCTGGGGAGTATTCTGGCCCTGGGTTCTTGTTTGTTGGGAGATTTTTGATGACTGCTTCAATTTCCTTACTGGTTATGGGTTTGTCCAGGCTTTCTGTTTCTTCCTGATTCAGTTTGTGTAGTTTATACATCTCTAGGAATGCATCCATTTCTTCCAGGTTGTCTAATTTGCTGGCATATAGTTGCTCATAATATGTTCTTATAATTGTATTTCTTTGGTGTTAGTTGTGATCTCTCCTCTTTCATTCATGATTTTATTAATTTGGGTCCTTTCTTTTTTGTTTTTGTTAAGTCTGGCCAGGGGCTTATCAATCACTAAGTCTTTCAAAGAACCAGCTCCTAGTTTCGTTGATTTGTTCTACTGTTCTTTTGGTTTCTATTTCATTGATTTCTGCTCTGATCTTTATTATTTCTCTTCTCCTACTGGGTTTAGGCTTTATTTGCTGATCTTTCTCCAACTCCTTTAGGTGTAGGGTTAGGTTGTGTATTTGAGAACTTTCTTGTTTCTTGAGAAAGGCTTGTATTGCTATGTACTTTCCTATTTGGACCACCTTTGCTGCATCCCAAAGATTTTGAACAGTTGTGTTTTCATTTCCATTTGTTTCCATGAATTTTTTAAATTCTTCTTTAATTTCTGGTTGACCCAGTCATTCTTTAGTAGGATGCTCTTTAGCCTCCATGTATCTGAGTTCTTTCCAACTTTCCTCTTGTGACTGAGTTTTAGTTTGAAAGCATTGTGGTCTGAAAATATGCAAGGAATGATCCCAATCTTTTGGTACTGGTTGAGACCTGATTTGTGACCCGGGGTGTGTTCTATTTTGGAGGATGTTGCATGCACACTAGAGAAGAATGTGTGTTCTGTTGCTTTGTGATGGAATGTTCTGAATATATCTGTGATGTCCATCTGGTCCCGTGTGTCATATAGAGCCTTTATTTCCTTGTTGATCTTTGGTTAGATGATCTGTCCATTTCAGTGAGGGGGGTGTTAAAGTTCCCTACTATTATTGTAATATTGTCAATGTGTTTCTTTGATTTTGTTATTAATTGGATTATATATTTTCCTGCTTCCATGTCAGGGGCATAGATATTTAAAATTGTTAGATCTTCTTGTTCGACAGACTCTTTAAGTATGATATAGTGTCCTTCTTCATCTCTTATTATAGTCTTTGGTTTAAAACCTAATTTGTCTGATATAAGGATTGCCACCCCAGCTTTCTTTTGATGCCCATGAGCATGGTAAATGATTTCCCACCCTCTCAGTTTAAATCTGGGGGTATCTTTGGATCTAAAATGAGTTTCTTGAAGACAGCATATCAATGGGTCTTGTTTTTTTATCCATTCTGATACCCTGTATCTTTTGATTGGGGCATTTAGCTCATTTGCATTCAGGGTAACTATTGAAAGATATGAATTTAGTGCCATTGTGTTGCCTGTAAGGTGACTTTTACTGTATTTTGCCACTGTTCCTTTCTGATCTGTTACTTTTAGGCTCTCTTTTTGCTTAGAGGATCCCTTTCAATATTTCCTGTAGGGCTGGTTTGGTGTTTGAAAATTCTTTTAGTTTTTGTTTGTCCTGGAAGCTTTTTATCTCTCCTTCTATTTTCAGTGACAGCCCAGCTGGATATAGTATTCTTGGATGCATGTTTTTCTCGTTTAGTACTCTGAGTATATCATGCCAGTCCTTTCCGGCCTGCCAGGTCTCTGTGGGTAGGTCTGCTGCCAATCTAATATTTCTACCATTGTAGGTTGCAGACTTCTTGTCCCGAAATTTTTTCAGTATTTTCTCTTTGTCTCTGAGACTGGTAAATTTTACTATTAGATGATGGGGTGTTGACCTATTTTTATTGATTTCGAGGGAGTTTTCTGTGCCTCCTGGATTTTGATGCCTGTTTCCTTCCCCAAGTTAGGGAANGTGACTGAGTTTTAGTTTGAAAGCATTGTGGTCTGAAAATATGCAAGGAATGATCCCAATCTTTTGGTACTGGTTGAGACCTGATTTGTGACCCGGGGTGTGTTCTATTTTGGAGGATGTTCCATGCACANCTGATCCAGTAGTTGTTTTTCTCTCTTTTTCTCGGCTTCTTTATTCTCCATCATTCGGTCTTATATATCACTAATTCTCTCTTCTGCCTCATTTANCGTGTGTCATATAAAGCCTTTATTTCCTTGTTGATCTTTGGTTAGATGATCAGTGAGGGGGGTGTTAAAGTTCCCTACTATTATTGTAATATTGTCAATGTGTTTCTTTGATTTTGTTATTAATTGGCTTATATATTTTCCTGCTTCCATGTCAGGGGCATAGATATTTAAAATTGTTAGATCTTCTTGTTCGACAGACTCTTTAAGTATGATATAGTGTCCTTCTTCATCTCTTATTATAGTCTTTGGTTTAAAACCTAATTTGTCTGATATAAGGATTGCCACCCCAGCTTTCTTTTGATGCCCATGAGCATGGTAAATGATTTCCCACCCTCTCAGTTTAAATCTGGGGGTATCTTTGGATCTAAAATGAGTTTCTTGAAGACAGCATATCGATGGGTCTTGTTTTTTTATCCATTCTGATACCCTGTATCTTTTGATTGGGGCATTTAGCTCATTTGCATTCAGGGTAACTATTGAAAGATATGAATTTAGTGCCATTGTGTTGCCTGTAAGGTGACTTTTACTGTATTTTGCCACTGTTCCTTTCTGATCTGTTACTTTTAGGCTCTCTTTTTGCTTAGAGGATCCCTTTCAATATTTCCTGTAGGGCTGGTTTGGTGTTTGAAAATTCTTTTAGTTTTTGTTTGTCCTGGAAGCTTTTTATCTCTCCTTCTATTTTCAGTGACAGCCCAGCTGGATATAGTATTCTTGGATGCATGTTTTTCTCGTTTAGTACTCTGAATATATCATGCCAGTCCTTTCTGGCCTGCCAGGTCTCTGTGGGTAGGTCTGCTGCCAATCTAATATTTCTACCATTGTAGGTTGCAGACTTCTTGTCCCGAAATTTTTTCAGTATTTTCTCTTTGTCTCTGAGACTGGTAAATTTTACTATTAGATGATGGGGTGTTGACCTATTTTTATTGATTTCGAGGGAGTTTTCTGTGCCTCCTGGATTTTGATGCCTGTTTCCTTCCCCAAGTTAGGGAAATTCTTTGTTATAATTTGCTCCAATATACCTTCTGCCCCCCTCTCTCTTTCTTTTTCTTCTGGGATCCCAATTATTCTAATATTGTTTCATCTTATGGTATCACTTATCTCTAGAATTCTCCTCTCCTGATCCAGTAGTTGTTTTTCTCTCTTTTTCTTGGCTTCTTTATTCTCCATCATTCGGTCTTATATATCACTAATTCTCTCTTCTGCCTCATTTATCTTAGCAGTAGGATTTATCCATTTTTGATTGCACCTCATTAATAGCCTTTTTGATTTCAACTTGGTTAGATTTCAGTTCTTTTGTTTCTCCAGAAAGGGATTCTTTAGTATTTTCTATGCTTTTTTCAAGCCCAGCTAGTATCTTTATAATTGTCATTCTCAACTCTAGTTCCAACATCTTACTAATGTCTGTATTGATTAGGTCCCTAACAGTCAGTACTGCCTCTTGTTCTTTTATTTTGAGGTGAGTTTTTTCCATTTTGTCATTTTGCCCAGAGAAGAATAGATGTATGAGAGAACAAAATGCTAAAAGGGTAACAACAACCCCAGAAAAATATACACTAAATGAATCAGAGGAAGCACGCAACTCGGGGGGAGGGGGAGAAAGAAAAAGAATATGATCAGGCTGGTGAATAGAACAGAGCCACCACTTGGTTTTGGGTGTATTTGGTCTGTTAGAAGAAACTGCGTCCCAAAATTTTAAAGAAAGAAAAACTTATATATATATACAAAAACAAGGGTAAACACGATGAAGGGATGGAATATGACTAAAAATGAAAATTTAAAAAGATTTAAAAAAAAAGAATTGATAAGAAGTTGGTTAAAAAAAGAAAAAAATTTTAAAAGGGGAGAGTATGTGATCAAGCAGACTAGAACAAAGCCATATGCTAGATTTAGGGTATATTTTGGTCTGTTAGAAGAAACTTTATCCCAAAATTTTAAAGAAAGAAAATAAAAAATATATATATATACATATATATGTGTGTGTGTGTGTGTACACACACACACACANTATACATATATATGTGTGTGTGTGTGTGTGTGTACACACACACACACACACAAATAAAGTTAAATAAAATAAAGGGATAGAATGTGACTGTAAAAATGAAAATTAGAAAAGATTTTTAAAAAGGTATTGATAAGATAAAATATTGGTTAAAATAGGAAAGAGGAAAAATTCAAAAAAAAGAAAAAAGGAAAATTTAAAAAAATTTAACTTTGAAAGACTAAAGAATCATGGGAAAAATGAATTTGATGTTCTGTATTCCCCTAGTGCTGGAGGTTTGCAGTTCTCATTGATCAGTAAACTTGGTCTTGACTGGATGTTCTTATTGATCTTCTGGGCAAGGGGTCTATTGCCTTGGTTCTCAAATGTCTTTGGCCAAGGTGGAATTGCACTGCCCTTGCCAGAGGCCAGGCTAAGTAATCTGCTTGGGTGCGCTCTATGGAGCTTTTGTTCCCTGAATGCTTTCCATACCACTTTTGAGAATGGGAATGAAAATGGCAGCCTCCCAATCTCCCGCCTGTAGGAGCCCAGAGCTCAGGGCCCCACTCCTCAGCGCGCCCTCAGAGAAAAGCATTCAATTTCTCCTGTCTCCCTGGTATCCGGGCTCACTCTGAGCTCACCTGGCCTCTGACTGAGCATTTCTATCTCTGGTGCACGGCCCCATTTGGAGTCTCCAAACCCAGCAGATTCCTGCAGCTTGCTCCCACACTGTTCCTTCTGGTGGAGGAAGGTGAATCTCTCAGGATTTGCCACTTATGGGGTCCCTGCTCGAAGAACAATGGCCTGACTATGCCAGGGACCATGGTTTAAGGTAACCCCAAGCTGAGAGCCCCTCCTTGGCTCCGTCTCTGCTGTGGGCTTCTCCACTCTGATACCTGGGATCGCTGCCACACTCAGACACCCCTGGTCTTTCTGTGACCCCGCAGGTACTGAGACCACACTGTCCCAGCAAGGATTCCACCTCCTGCTTAGCCACTGGAGCGACGTCCCTCAATGGAGCAGACTTCTGAAAGTTCCAATTTTGTGCTCCGCTGCTCTCTCAGCTGCTGAGAACTGGCTGATGGAGGCTCCCTGCCCCCGCAGTCTGTCCTCCTGTAGATCGCCTTGGATTCACTTCTCCACACCTCCTACCTTCCAGTAAGTGGTCACTTTTCTGTTCATAGAGTTGCTGCTATTCTTCTCTTTGATCTCCTGTTGAGTTTCCAGGTATTCAGAATGGTTTGGTAACTATCTAGCTGAATTCCTGGGACCAGACGAAATTTAGGTCTCCTACTCCTCTGCCATCTTGCTCCTCTCTGGAAAAAAATTTTAAGTAAAAATTAATGCAAACAATCCATGATGAAGAAAATGTCAAAATTTTATTTTTTTTACTTTAGTTTTTAAATAGAAGCCATTAAAGAAAGCCTTTTTAAATTTTTATTTTATTTTTATTTTATTTATTTTTTTATTTAATTAAAGTATTTATTTGATAGAGAGTGAGAGAGCACAAGCAGGGGAAGCATGAGAGGGACAGGGAGAAGCAGGCTCCCTGGTTTGGAGGTTGCCAAATGCAGGGCTCCATCCCAGGACCCTGAGATCATGACCTGAGCTGAAGGCAGATGTCTAACCGACTGAGCCACCCAGGCACCCCCAAAACGTCAAAATTTTAAATAAAAACAGTATCTGACTGTGTCAGTGCTAAGTCATACTAAAGTCTGAGACAAAAATAAAAAAAATGTATGCCCCTAGACACATGTTTTTATGCATTTTGTTTGGTTTTTATGTATTTTGAAATGGTTATTTTCTAGACCATTAAGATAGTTTTAAAAAATACTGATGAGTTGAATAGCAGTTGTATTAAAACTTAAAACATTATTTTAACTTTAAATATCTTAGTTATACCCCAAACACAATTTGTTGTAATTTTATTATCTTGGCTGTGGTAAATACAAACTCACCAATTCAACAATATTTTCAAGATCTATTTCCTGCCTTGATGCTTTTGTTCCTATTACTAATTCCATGTGGAATGCCCTTGTCCAAATGTACACCAGATAAATGGTTATAGATTTCTAGAAATAAGCTTTTCCTGAGCCACCCAATCCTCTTCCCTCTCCTCAGGCAGGATTGACCCCACTTCCTTTGTGGTTTTCACTGTAGCCAGTGAGAACCTCTGTCCAAACATTTTGGAGGATTTCAGATAGATGTATTTTACTATTTGTCTTCCACTAGAGTAGGGCAAGGATTGCTCATACTCATTCCTGAATTCTCAGGGTCTTACTACAATGTCTGGGACTCTGTAGGTCCTTAATAATATTAGTTGAATGGCTGGATTATTGAACAAACAACAGCAAAACTGTGTTAGACATATTCAAGGAAAAGTCAGTAGAAATGCTTTGTTGGAAAGTTACAAGATACTTCAGATAAAGCTAAACATTTATGTTTACACAGCAAAAAATACATAGTACATTACTACAAAACATCCAAGTCATTCAGTATAATGGATTAATTAGTTGTTTAGTTAAATTTTACTTAAAATTGTTTGGTGGACTGTCATTTTAGCACACCCAACTTGTTGGCCCTCTGTTGAAGGTAGGAACAACTTTGGGCAGAGAGACAACATAAAAATGTATTTTGATAGTTTGTTGTGAAGTGACAGAGGCCTTTCGTAGCCGGTGGGAGAAGACAGGGAAAGCAAAGTCTGGTTGGAAAAGAATATTCCATTGCATCTGGTAACTAGAAGGTGGCATGCCAGGTGGAGAATTTATATCCCAGTCCAGTTTTTCTGAAACTCTGCACAGCTGAAGTTTCAGACATTGCCCAAGGCCAAGGTCCTTGTCAACATCCAGGTCCATTATATCTATTGAGCACGAAGGTGCCAAACCCAAGGTCTTTGAGTTCTCCAAGGGCCTATAAAGATGTTTGAGACATTACCCTTCCCCCAAAAATCCTTCACACTGAAACAAGAAGAGAAAATTGCAATATAAAAACTAGCAAATGTTTAATTAAACCTCTGTAAAAATATTTGACATATAAAAAATATTTTATTGACTCTGCAATATGCAAGGAAGATTGTAGTATTGAAATGAACAAGTGTTAATTAAATACCTATAAATTGTGGCAGTAGGTCAACTGGTTGAGGGCAACTCAACTCATTTCTTCTCTGTATATATTACATTTAATGTGGAATGGGAGTGCATCTTAATATACATAATAAAAGGCAGGTGGCCTCCAAAAGTAAGTGTTCATAGAGCCTGGAAACCATGAAAACAACCTTATCTGTGTACTTGATTGTAGTTTACATCAAGCTGAGCATCATCCCTGCACCTCACAGGTGGATTCTAAAGGATGGGTCAGCGTTTGTAGGCTACGGCTGCAACAGCGGTGGCTCCCAAGCATCTGAGCAGGAGCCTTAAATGAGAACTTGCCATGAAATATGACGTTCTTTAGTTAATCTATTTTTTTCAGTTAACATTGTGTTAGTTTAAAAGAAAAGTTTAAAAAACATGTTTCAATTAACACAAACGCTACTGATGGCATATAGTAGTGAAGTAAACGTTTCTCCATAATTGGTGGTTATCCATACGGGATGATGATCTGATTATTTCTGTAAATGCTTATGAAATGTAATTTGCCTTTACCCCACTGTGGACAGGGAAGTTCTTTTGGATGCAATGGATAGCAGGTACACCGAGATTGAATTTAGTCTCTGAATTATAGAGTGGTCTGTGGGATCAATAACCAAGAACAATATGAGCCCATTCTTTCAACTGTCTTGCAGCTCTCTTGCAGCCATGGATAGTTCTTTCCACTACCCATAAACTGCTATATGTGTGCCATTTTCAAAGGCCTGCTGTTAGGGACTCCATGTCTCTCCATGTAATGCACTAATTTACCAAGCACCAATCTTGCCCAGGTATAGTCGATTTCTCACGATGGCAGTAGTATGCGTAGGTGGTAGAGTCACAGTATGAGCAGCAAGGTCTCCCTGGTGCACAGGGCTGGGTCCTCCCTGCAGTTACTGTAGTAGGTGCGATGGTTATGGAAAGGGCTGAAGGTGACTTGTATTATAATTCTATTGCCATGGACCAATGTCTGCAGAAACCAGAGGCACATCTGGAAATGACTACTCACCATTTTCCAGATGAGCAAACTGTCTTTCAGTAACTTTATCTGGCCAAAAAGGAAAAGGGAAGTTTAATTCATTTGAGAGAGAGAGAGAGAGAGAGAGAGAGAGAGAGAGAGAGAGAGAGAGAGAAAAGGGTCCTTGCTCTTATCCCTGCCTTGGAGCAGATTCAAGGGGGTTCAAGTTTGAGAACATAATTTGGAATCTGTACCGTTTTATTCTGGTTTTCTCTGCTTCATCAGTTGAACTAAGTTATTCCTAGACATTGGATCACTGGAAATATTCATTGGTTGGGTTTATTTTATGCTGCCCCTGCAAAAAGCTTACATTTCCCTAAAATTTCTACTAATGGTTGACAGAGACTATCCGTATCCACGAACCCCTGAATTCTGCTAATCGTAAGCTTTTTTTCCCTCTCCCTCCTACAGATCTATCAAGGCACAGTGATTTCCCTAGAGTCACACGTTCTTGGGTGCTAAAGCTTTCACGGGATGTTACGTTTTGCCTCTCTGGCCACAGGATTTTTTTTCTACCTGGGTCTCAATGTACCCTTGGCTTTTTCTTCGGTTTTTTAATTCAAATTCTGAAAAGGCCAAATAGAACTGCTAATGTTCACAATTCAACAAAAACATCTGTTATAGGCAGTTGCTGACTGACTCGTAATATTCATCTTCTCTGCCAGATCTAAATTGGACCTGAGAGAATTTCCACATTTGCTGGTAAACTATGAAAGGCTCCATACCGGAGCATTTTCCTGAGAGAAAAAATAGCTCACATACCTCTTCTTAACACCTATGAAGAAAATTACCCCCAAATGGTAAACTGTGACTTCTTGTGGGAGGGGAAGAAGTGGAATCTCTCTTGCTTTGTCTGAGAAGCTAACTCCTTTCCCCACCGCCGAATCGAACAATTGTGTATACCTCCATCTACACAGCGTGCACCCCTGCCATCGTGTTAATGTGCATGTAGCGTCAACCACTCCCCTTATACACAGAGTCCCTTCTTACTCTCCTACTTGCAGAATCTGCTTCTGCTGCAATTCCTTTCCCCTTGCATTGCTGAAGTTTTTTCTCTCTCCTAGATCCTTCAACATTAGCATACATAGATGCTATAATATCTCCCATTTAAAAAAAAAATCAACCCTTTCCTTGATTTCATATCCCCTCTAGCCATGCCCCATTTTTCTTCTGGCTTCTTTATCGTGAAACTTCTCGAAAAGGTCACCTGTGCTTCTTGTTTTCATTTTTTCTTCCTTGATCTCTTCTCAGCCCACACCAACCAGACCGCTGTCACCGCAAGTCCACGGAAGCCAGTCTCGTGGAGGTCAGCATGGCAAAGGTGACCATATGTTCTTGTTTGCCCAGGACAGTACCAGTTTACATGCTTTGTGTTGGAAGAATTATTAATAACTTTAAAAACTCATGGTTTGGACTATAAATTGCATAGGCTATAAATCATCCTACCAATGACCTCCATCTTGCAAACTTTCCCGGTCACTTCTCGCTACGGTATTCCTCAGCATCCCAGCAGTGCTTCTCATTGACCTCTAAATGTTGGCACGCTGCCAGGATTTCAAATTCCCTGGCTTCTCTCTTGTTGTTTCTGGCCCCATATTCTCCCCATAAGTCATCACATACAGTCCCATGGCTTTGGACACTACCTATAGTTTGATGGCTCACAAATTTCTCTCTGTCTGGGACAATCTTCCCGAACTCTGAATTCACCTTTACTGCCTAGATGGTAGTCCCACCCATACGTCTAATAGGCAGCTTGGTATAACACGGCCCAAATAGAACTTTTCATTCCCTCCCATCCTTTACCTCTTCTTTCCTTAGGGCTCTCAGTGAATCCCATCACTATTGTCTCAGCTGCTGCGGTAAAAAATCTGGGCTTCATCCTCTTCTTACTCACCCTTCACAACCCATATCCAATCTTCAACAAGTTTTATTGACTCTTTCAAAACCTGTCATTGTGCGGACCACTCTCCATCCCTCTTACCGTCTTCACAGTCTGAGTCCCCCTCTGTCCTCACCAGGACCTGCAGTGGGGCTTGCTTCGACTCCTGTTCCTGCACAGAGCGGCCACAGGAATACTTTCCCAGTGGATATCAGGTAATGTTACTCTTCAGATCAAATCCTGCATAGGATTTCCACAGGGCAATGAGGATAAAATCTAGATTTCTGTCTATTGCTTAGAAGGTCCTGGTTTCCTCCATTTCCTTGAGCTCATTTGTGAGCACTCCATCCCTTTCTTTCTCTGTTCTATCTACCTGAATTGTCTCTGTGCTGTGACTATGCGCCTCAGGACCTTTGACCTTGTAGTTCCCCCCTTCCTGAGAAGTTCTTCCTCTGTGCCTTTTCATGGCTTTACTTTCTTACTTCATCAGGTCTGATCCCCTAAGGTAGCACCCCCCTCACTCTCCATCCCCTTAGGCTGTTTCATTTTTCTTTCTGGCACTTATCACTACTCAAAATTGTAGTGCCTTTGGGTATGCTTATTCTCTATTCCCTCCATCATAATGTAAGTTCAGAAAACAAAGATCTCGTGTGTCTTGTTCATCCCTAAATCCACAGTGTCCAGTTTAGTATCACCATATAGTAGATACTCAATTAACATGTGCTGAAGAAATGAATGAATCAGTTTTCAACCAAATGAATTCAGAATTGTGAGCACTCTTCATCTCATCAAGTATCTGTTCCCCTCTGTACTTGTTGAATATTGATTCTATTATCTGCATTTTTTAAGATCTATCTAGTTGAGGGACACTCCCATAGCATGTAAACTCCCAAAAGGCAGTGGTTGAGGAGCTAATTAACCTACTTTAGCCTCCAAAGAGCTACACATCAGAGTGCCTACATTTCTTGTGCCCTTTTTAAGACATCCAGACACATCCATGTTGAACCATAAAGACAACCATATAGATATTCCAGCTGTAACAGCCCTAGACTCTCTTCGTTGCTAGTTTCTTACTCAATTTCCACATATATTTTAATTAGGCTTCCCATCTGACTCCAAACCTACTTTTGGGAATGGATTGGGGTGAAAAAGAACTTCAGAAATACATACATAATTCTCCCAATTCCCAAGAGAAATGAAAACATAGTCAAACTGTCAGAAGATGGAAGAGTCAGAAGTACATAGTAAATCAGTTATTTATGCAAAACGTGAAAAAACAGAAATTACAGTCTTTCACCAGTAAAAATATCTTTCATAAGTATATCTAGGCAATCAGTGCTTCCTCGTCATCTTCAGTGTTCGTCATGTGACTCTGTCTCCCAGTGAGGCTGGGTGTTCAGGTCCCCCTTGTGAACTGTACTTCTCCAGCATGTCTTGGTCTCTTAGTCATTTACATCAGCACATTTTCTTTGGGAAAGCCCAAGCCCCACCAGTGGCCCGTTAGATGGCATTTCAGCTGGGACAGATGCAGCCCTTGGTTGGTTGTAGGGAGGGATCTGGGCACAGGTGGAGTTTTAAAATGCTTTATACTATGGTAAGGACTGTAAGCCAAGAGCTTTCTAAATTTCAGCATAAATAAGGTTTGTGATGACAGAATGTTTTGACGTAAAGACATCAGTTCCACTGAAGAAGTCATAGGTATCAGAACTCCCCCATGACCTAGATGAACTGCCACCAGTTGTACTGATTATACACTCCCTGAAAGAATTTCTATTAATTCTGATGCCGGCAAAAAAAAAAATTGTCTCTGTTGGGTTCTCCCCCAAAGTAAATTAATAACCTATCATTTGATCTTAGTCTTTCAAATACTCGTTTCTTTTAATTCAGTAATAGTGGGTTTTTTTTTTCTTATGGGAAGAACCAGCACTATGACAAAAAACTTTGTAGAAGAATATTTATGATAATATTATTTACAGTGGTGGCAGATTTGGAGTGACAAGTGTTACGTGTTTGAGAGTAGTCTGGTAACTGGTACAGCCACAGTGGAAGACAGTATGGAATTCCCTCAAAAAATTAAAAATGGAAGCCCTGTGATCCAGTAATTGCACTAGTGGGTATTTACTCAAAAGATAAAAAAAACACCAATTCAAAGGGATACATGCTCTCCTATGTTTATTTCAACATTATTTGCAATAGCCAAGATATGGAAGCAACCCAAGTGTCCATCCATAGATGGATGGTTAAAGAAGAGGTGGTACATATACACATGGAATATTACTTGGCCATTAAAAAGAATGGAATCTTGACATTTGCAACAACATGGATGGAGCTAGAAAGTACAAGGCTAAGCCAAACAAGTCAAAGAAATACAAAAACCATATGGTCTCACTCACATGTGGAATTTAAGAAACAGAGCAAACAAGGAAAGTAACAATAAAAGAGAGAGAGGGAGAGACAAACCAAGAAAAAGACTCTTAACTATAGGGAACAAACTGGTGGTTACCAGAGGGGAGGTAGGTAGGGGGATTGGGGAAATCAGTGATAGTGATTAGAGAGTGCACACCATGATTAAAAAAAATTAAAATAATTTAAAAAGAAAAGAGTGGTCTGATAAAATACTTGATGATAAATTCTTGTGTATACCATCATTAAAAAACACTTTAATGTCTACCTAATGACATTTGAAAATGCTCACAATATGAAAAAAGCTAGCTATAAAGCTCTGCTTAGTATGACTGTGTGTGTGTGTGTGTGTGTGTGTGATGTAAAATACTATAAAGGAAGATACCCAAATGTCAATGGTTGCATCAAATGATAATTAAAAAGATGGTTTTTATTCTACTTTATATTCTTTTTTTTTCTATCTTATATATTTTTTGGTAATTTCTAAATTTTGCATGAGTATGTAATACTTTTTAAATCAGAAAGCTCTACATAAATTTACATCTGTTTATGTGGTATTTCAGTCAAACATGATGTTTTCTAAGATACATCACATTTCTTCTACACATCTTGCCCCAAAGAGTGCGTTTACTCTGCAGAGGTCACCAAGTCTAAATTAGTTACCCAGATCATTAGGAATGGAGTCTCTAAAAATACACAATTTAAAAAATGTGATTTAATTGGAGAGAGAAATGCCACGGTGTAGGAAATTATAAGAATGTTCATCCTTACATGTGATCACAGCAATGACATGACACCATTAAAATCCTATTCAAAATCCAAATGCCCAGGTGCCTATTACTCATCAGGTGCCTGAGGAGTTAATTTCCAGAAAAATGAGTAAGTCACACAAATTGTGACATATCTATTCTCCTACCTCCCATCTCTGAAAATACCCAGAATAGGCTTTAAGAGCTGTGCAAAAATGGCAAACCCCCATCCAGATAAAAGATCAAGGGAGGGAAGGGGAGATGAAGCAGCAGACAAGATAACAGACAAGATAATTACAGAGCTTTAAAAGCCTTGGATTTATTTTTAAGATGTAAGAGCTCTATTTAGAAAAGCCCATAGCTAACTTTATGTGAATCTTGAATGAATTGTTCTGAAACATGTAAATAGTAATGAAATGAAGGAGAGGACAGTCTTCTTTGTTTTCTGCATGGGGTGTACCTGGCTAGCCCCAGAGCTAAGGCGGCCCCGAGACCTTCTGTCCTTTGTACCCACAGTTAAAGCTGCTGACCTCCCCCACTGGTAGATCAGGGCCCGGGGTTTGGTAGGACCAATTTCCCATCATGGCTCACACAATAAAATCACTGTCTGCAGAAAAAACAGGGCACTCCTTTCTGCCTCTCTCTTTCTCACTACTTCCCGAGAGAGGACAAGTAACTTACCTCAGTTGTGGGGCGGGGAAAAGATGACAGTTTTGGTTTTGAGCTAGCCTGTTTGCAGGCAAGACTTTCTCTTCTCTCTGAATATCCCATTGGCCAAGGTAGCCATCTCTCCCTCTGTTGGGCTCTGGTCCATAGCTGGGGGTCCCACAGTCTTCTGTTTGCACTAGGAGCTTGGAAGGGCAACCCGTGGTCTAGACAGAAGGTCTACCAAGTATTAAAAGATGATCTTTTGGTCTCTGTCTGACTCCACTGTGGTTCTAAATTCTGAGAGGGAAAAGGGTTTGATTGCTGCTTCAGAGAATCCCAGAAAGCTGCTTTTCCTTGAGGGATCTTAAATGTCTACTTACCTATCCACATGATGTCAGGATGCTGTCTCAGAGAAGCAACGATGTAAGACGGAATATTGCCAATATCATCAATCATGAGAAAGGCTGCGATTGAGGCCACAGAACATAGTTCTAGTTGGCACATTCCAGTTGATGAAATCTACAGATATGATTTATGTGAGAGGAAACAAAAACTCAGCATTCTCAGGAAGAATGGATTGATGGGTGCCTTTGGATTAGAGGAAGCCTTATGAATTTTTGCCTAAGAGAATAAATTAGGGATTTGTTTTAGAACATCAATTATAAGGAATTTTAGTCTGGTTCAGTTCCAGATCCAAATCTATGGGTGACAACATCTTGCTCAAAACGTAAGACATCCTTTCCAGGCAAAAAAACTACTTTAGAGCTGTAGTCCTTGACCCTGTGAAGATGCATTTCCTTAAGTGTGGGTGACATCACCTACCCTTGAAACTCAACAGCGTACGTCATGTTAGTCCTGGTCCTCCATGAGGCAGAGGCCAAGGCAGGATGAACTAGGGGAGATGCCTGTGGGGAAGGAGCTGGAGAAGTTACAAGTCCTCAGACGTGAGACAAGTCTGAGGAATGAAGCGTCCCCCCACAGCGAGGGTGTCAGGAGTCCTGGAGCTAATCGGAAGATCCCCGGGTCTTCCAGGTGTGGACCTGATTTTGTGTCTCTGCCCCACTGAGCCCCTGGCTGACAGCAGTGTGTCACAAATATGGCGGTGGGTTTCAGAGTGTCCCTTGGTTTTGATCCCCATAGTTGGGGGTCTGTGAGGCCCATCACGTGGCCACCAGAGCCAAGATCTGGCCACCAAGAGGACCAAGGCTAGATTGTTTCCAAAGCTGTATTTCCCCTGGGCATTGGCTAAGATCGTCCCACGAGCAGAATGTTGCTTTCACTTACCTAGGAAAGAACTGATCAAGAAATGTGTTGTTTTTAGCATGTCATGCACCTAACTGAGAAACATGCAGAGGAAAACCGCTTGCCAATGAGCAAGACAAGCTCAAGGGGTATTCAGAATTAGGCAAGAATCATTCACTGGTGACCCCCAGGGTAAGGTACTGCATGCAGCATTCCATGGCGTTCTTTCCTCAAGGACTGTGTTTACTCTGAATACGAGGTCCCCGTTACCTGCTAAGTGTCTGAATTCCCAATGGGTGGAGTGCGTGTTAGTGTGTGTGTGCGAGAGATGCATGGTCTTGAGCTGAGAAGTAGGGGGCGGGCTGAGGTCCCTAGAGCCCAAACACATGTCAGTAATCAGTCAATAACTAGCAGGCCCATGTGGAGCTAAATTTAAACATATGCTTTTGGTTTAAAAAACCTTGTTCTGACTGCCAAAGGAAGAGAGGCTCTTCAATTTTTCTTTTAACCATCCGGAATTTATAATAAGGTGGTCTCATGAAGCAAAACATAATAAAATGCACTTATCGGAAACACATTTATGCTTGTACCCGAGGAACAGGGTCATAATAATTTATCTAAAAGTTTTATGGTAGGTTATGCGAGGCATTTATTTTCCAAAGCTTTTGCATATTTCACATAGCCTGTGTCGTATACTTTTTACAACGGATTCTTCAGATGAATCATGTGGACTATCCCTGAGACCTTTTCTCATCCTCATACACTGGGGTGAGATGAGGTTTCTTTGTTGTCAAGCAAGAATTTTAAATGTACATAGGATCCAATCTTGTCAGATTGGTTGGTTTCACTCTACGGTGGGATTCAGCAGAAATTTTCTCACCAACAGATAATGCCAGCCACATAGTCCTCTCCACACAGAGGGGCTTAACTTCCTGGATCACCAAGACCAAGAGGGAACAGTGGGGTTGGCTTTCAGACCCTTTCCCCTCCTTCTGTAGATTTCTCAGAGCCGTGCCCCTACCTCACGCCCTTGACCTTAGTTGATGGGAGTTTTGAAAAAGTGGCTACTGTGAAACTTGGTGCTTCATGTTGCAGGGATATTATTGAGGTGACTGTCCATTATATTAAAATATCCCCACCTCTGGGGGAATTTCTGACTTGTCTCAATCCTTGGAGAAAGACTGTGTTTCTCTGGTGCATCTGATCAAGGTTTCCCAAGCAGGCACCTTAAATCTTGATTCTAGTCACACTTTCCTCTTGGCGTTAGCCACAAAGCATCTCAGAGGCAGATTCACAAATGTCTTTAACCATGATGCAGCCCTCACAGGTACCTGTCTGTGTCCTGAATTTACCCCAGTTCGCCCTACTCTTCCAGCTTTACTTCCGTTTCTTTATTGACGTAGAACCGTGACATTAGTTTTAGGTGTACAACATAATGATTCAAAAGTACCTTCATTTTCTTGTTATTTGATTGTATTGGTTTTTTTGGTTTGGTTGGTTGGCTTGGGTTTTGCTTTGGGGAGGTTTTTTGTTTGTTTTGTTTTGTTTTTTTGTATCCCACAGTAATTAGCTTTTGAAAAAAATGTGTAAGTAAAATATATGTGTCTATATACATATATAAATGTATGTAATATATATGCACATATAAATATATGAAATATATATATATTTATATATTTATATATGTAAACTTCCTGGAATTCTATAGTGAACCTAAAACCAAATCCAGGTCTTTCCAGATCCACAAGAATTTTTCTTTACTTTTTCTGATGATCTCTAGGGCTGTGAGCAGTATGGTAGGTCATTCCCTGCAGCATCCTGTCAGAGACTTCTCTGGTTTACTGAAATGAGAATGTTAGCTGCTCCTGACAATAGATATGTTTGCCTTCTGGGAGCGCATGCTCCTGTGCACGCGCACACGTTGGGGGGGGGCGCGCATGCGCACGGGGTGCAGTTGCAGAGAAGGTTTCCAGATCCGCCAGGAGATACACAAAGAAAATGGGGGCGTTGTTACCTGCTTACCTATCCCTCCGTCTTCACTGGTCTTCCAGAGCTGAGTCACACTGACAAGTTCAATTCTCTTCAAAAGCACATCCCTCACCCTTGTGTGGCCCCTCCCTCGGGTACCTGAACTCTGTCTTTTGTGTGACACACACTTTGACTTGTGAACTGAGCCCTCTTCATTGCCCTTCCCAGCCGGGCTTTTCTTCGTTTTCTGTGCTGTTCTTCACAGCCTTCAACACTGAGCAAAGTAACATCTGATGCTCTTGTTACACAGCCTTTTTTATTTATTTTTTTTTTTTTGGAGAGGCCATTACAAATTTACAGAGATAAAAATAACAATATGAGTGATGTATTGTGCAAATCTTTTAAAAAGCCTACAAAAACAGCAGAAAGAAATCAATTAGAATCGCCATGGCAACTACCAACAATTTTTATATGCAAGAATGAAATAAAATAAGAAAAGTAACAAAGTAGAAAAAGCATAAACCGATTGAAATACCATGAAGTGTTTATGAAGTAAGTACTATAGAGCGAAGCCTGGGGAAAATAGATTTCATTAAGGTAAATGAAATTGAGTTTAACTCTTGATTACACATGAGCTAGGTATGTATTGTGAAATAAACTATTATTGATGGACGCTTGGTATAATTTTTCAGTGAAAAGTATTTTTGGAAAACAAGTTTAAGACAGATTGGGAAAGTACATTAAAATGTACAAAATGCAATTTTAAATAATATATTTTCTAGGGGAAGATTTCTTTACTTCTAAGAATATTTAAAGCCCACACATTAAATTTGATAGTTCAAGGTAAATTAAAGAGGTGGGACTTGATATATAATAGAAGTAGCTGATGGAAATTGGCAAAGAGCCCGGAATTCTGGAATTTGTATGATCTGGGTTTCCATCCTCGCCCCCTAGAGTTAGGATGGCAACTCCTGTTTCCTGAATCAGTGGTTCTCAACCCTGCCTGTGTGTGAAACTCACCTGGGTTTTCCAGAGTCACGTACCCCAACATTACCATGTCTGAAACCCATCCCACACCTGTTAAGTTAGAGCACTTGAGGGTGTAACATGGGTGTTTGTAATGCTCTACATGCAATTGTGTGTGCAGCAATGTTGAGAACCGGGGTTGTGTTCATTCCTCAGTTTGCTTGGGCTCCTCCTACGGTATTACCGGGACCTTCCGTATGTTCTTCTTGGAGCACTTGTGTGTGGTTGGCGACACAATTCCCCTTCCCCACAGGTGTCTGTCTCCTCGTCCCTGGAAACTGCGGATGTGTTAGGTTAATGGCAAAGGGGAATTAAGGTCGCAAATAGAATTAAGGTAGTTAATCAGGTGACTTTATGATAAGGAAATTATCCAAGTGAGCCCCACGTAATCTCAGGGGTCTCAGAGGAAGGAGGCAGAGCAAAGAAAACCAAAGAGTTACAAGTGGGAGAAGGACCTGGTCTGACTCGTGGGAGTAAGGGAGTCACCAGTCAAGAAATGTGGGTAGCTTCTAGATGCTGGGAGATGTGAATAATGGGTTCTCACCTGGGCCGTCTCACCTGGGCTCTGAAACATCTTGATTTTAGCCCAGTGAAACCCATTTTGGACTCTACACCTCCAGAACTGGAAGATGATCAGTGTGTGTTGTTTTAAGCTACTTAATTTGTGGTAATTGGATATAGCAGCAATAGAAAACGAATACATCCTGTCTCCATAAATTTATTACCCCCCCCCAAAAAAACCAAAAAAACAAAAAATCCCCAGCCTTCTATAGTCCAAATAGTATAACTTCTAGACTTAAGACGTGCCTTGCTCTTCCACTGAGGGGTTGCTCTTGTGAATTTCCCCTTTGCACTCCCACGTCAGACTGCAGTTCCTTCTGAGATGCTGCCTCACTGTCCAGATTCCTGTTCAGCCTCTGGGGCCCCTTAAGAAATAAAGCTCCTGGGGCACCTGGGTGGCTCCATTGGTTACACTTCTGACTCTTGATTCTGGCTCAGGTCACGATCTCAGGGTGGTGAGATGGAGCCTGTGTCAGGCTCCCTGCTCCACGTGGAGTCTGCTTGTCCCTCTCCCTCTGCTCCTCCTCCCCAGTGGTGCTCGCGCTCTCTCTCTGTCTCAAATAAATACATAAATAAAATCTTTCTTTTTTTAAAGAAAGAAATACAGTTCCTTCCATTTTGGTCTTGGCCAAAAGTTCCTTACAGTTTTTCTCCTGTCAGTTGCTTTATAATACTCAGCTTTTCCGCTGATACCTTTGCCTCTCAGGAATCTATACCTTCAGAGTTTAGCTAACTACCCCTCTTTCTATCCTGAGAACATACCCAACCTGATTAAGCCTCTTTTTGGGGACAAAGACTAGTTGCAAGGTGCACAGGACCTCATTTTCCCCTTTCCTACAAAGAAGAATGCCTTGCCCTGCTGAGGCCTCTATGTCCGTGATTCCAGGCCTTCCTCATCTTCCCTCTCTCTGGATGTGAGGTCCAAAGCTGGTTTTCTGGCATGCTCCCTTGCCCTATAAGAGTAAGAAACATAAATCTCCAGCAGGACGCCACCCACTGTAACCTCAGGATAATGCAGCCGAAGGGAAACTTCTTAGGGGTTTTCATAAGATCTTTCAGACACCAAAACCATGTGTACAGATCTGACAGTCTTGGATGAGTTAGAGAGTTGGCATAAGTAGTATCAAAATTTAAGAAAGACACCACTGCTGCAGACGTTACTCAGAACTAACGCCGCTGGTCCTCACTGAGACATAATAGGCTCATGTGTGATGGCAATCCTGCTTTTGTTTAGTCACGGGACTGGGGTCTAGCACTGTCCATCCTACCATTCAAATGCTAGGAGGGAAGAACTTGATAGGAAGTGTTAATGGTGATGGGAAAAATTATAGCTCCAAAAACATTCTGCCTGCCAATTTGTTTCTCTCTGAAAAGAAAGCATCAGGAGTAATTGTACTCCTGCCCTAACACAGGGATGATTGTGTTTTCAAGGATAATGATGCTATTTTATGGTTGTTCCTACTTGCAATAGAGCATAACTGGTATAGAATCCTTGAACACTCCTGTGTGAAAATACCAGGGTGGCTGTGTCAATCGACTGACTGTATACAGAGCAGTAAGTAATGGGGCAATAGGGAAGAAAAATCAGGAAGAGGGAGTGTGCAAAATCGTAAGGGAGGCTGGTTGAGTGTAAACCAGAAAGCCTGAAATTTACGTTTCAGTCGTTTTCCTTGCAAGTTTCAGGGTTAGAAATTTTGTTTTGGGTAGAATCAGTACCGGGTAATGGTATGGGTATGTAAATGACATCTCCATGGAGCTGTTAATTAAAAAAAAAAAAGGTGTGGACTTCCTCTTTAGCTTTAGATCCAGTGTCTCCTGTAGGTTCAGAGGTATCCTGGAATCTGCACGCTCTCAGGAGAAAGAGGTGGCTTGAACGGGAGTAGAGAAGTGGATCCAATCTGTTCGTTATTCCTGTCACTTCAGGCAAGTGACATGTGCTGCTCTTTAATTCGCTTTCTCCTAGAATGGGCAAAGCTTATTTAACTTCATGCAAAGTGTTTACCGATGCAAGAATCGGTTTTAAATGTGATTATTTTAAAGTCCCCGATGGGCTCTGCTTAGAACTAAAGGTTACAAAGGAAAGCATTTTATTTTGATTTTCTCTTCAATGTTGAGGGGGTTAAAATAAAAGCAAATGTTGTAATGTAAAGATAAATTAGAACCCTGAGTTTCTTTATGAGGCCAACAGAAAACATGGAATCCTTGTGGGAAAAATGACAAGAGTAGGCTATGAGCTCTAGAGTGCTCTAAATGAATAAATGGTGTGCTGGGAGTATGTGTGCACATCGACACGTTGGAAGGTTCAGCATATGTTCCGTATGATAATTGGCAAATATAGGAGTCTAACCACAACAACAAAACAATTCAAAGAGAAGTGATACAAGTGTGTTTCACTGGAGTGAGCAGATTAAAAAACATAAGGTTTAAGTCTGTGTGTGTGTGTGTGTGTGTGTGTGTGTGTGTGTGCGTGTGTGTGTGTGTGCTTTTAATGTTGACATAGGAAATACGTGGTGGTGATTTTGGTGTAAAAATCTGAGTGTGGCTTAGTTTTACCAGGAGCTGGCTTTTTGAGCTTTTGAACCTTGGGCAACTTACTTGTCTAAATCCCAGCATCCTTATAAGTAAGAAGGGATGACATTGTTGCTCCAGGATTAATGTGGTTACCTATCTTTGGGTACTATTATATTTTGTTTCTGGTAAGCTGAAATATTAAGTCAAAGGACAAATATATAATCATACTTAATGTCCTTTTTTTTTTTAAGAGAGAGCACGAGCAAGAGGGAGGGACAGAGAGAGAGGGAGAGAGGGAATCCCAAGCAGACTCCCTGCCCAGGGCAGAACCCAATAAGTGACTCAGTCTCACAACCCTGACATCATGACCTGAGCCAAAAACAAGAGTCAGATGCTCAAGCGACTGACCACCCAGGTGCCCCTTAACATACCTTTATAAAACTTTGTAAACAAAAGGAGACATTTTAGAAGCCTCTCCTTTTTTATAGCATGAAAGGAAATGCATGTATTACATATAATGTAAATATTATATTTCTATTATTTTTGTCAGGAAAAAAATTCTTTTTGAAACACCAAAAGAAAAACAAACAAACAAACAAACAAACAAAAACCCATGAATGGGAAGAAATAATGCACCTTATATGTAGTCAGTGCTCGATAAATGTTAGTCTCCTTCCTTACCTTCAGTAATCTCCTTATGCCTAATAACAGCTGAAAGTTTGTCTTTGGGGAAAATAAAAAAAGAACTATTAGAATCGTAGAAGTTGAATGGGCAGGAAATATAAAAGATAGTAAGAGGTGTCTTACTGCATTTACTTTACATGGCAGCTCAATTACCCAAGCCAATCACAAACTAATTTTTCTCGATATTCTTCCAACTTAGCTAATATTTATATTTGGAGACACAGATCCCAGGAATGGAAATGGGACCAAATTAAATGCATTTAAAACTAACATGAGGAGGTTTTTCACTCAAAAAGGCAAAATGAGTAAAACCCAGAAGCAGTGGATTTGAAGTGTGAAACATAAAATCAATATAATGGTCTCAAACAGCACTTAAAAAGATTAGAGTAGAATGGAACATTTCTGAGTGTATATACTAAGGGTAAGGTTTATTCCATAAAACTTTTATTTCAAACAGACACACACACACACACACACACACAATGCATATGTGTGTACCAGGTCACAATGTAAAATATATTTTTTTACTGTGGGTTGAGGTTTTAAAGGAAAAATTTAAAAGCTCCTGCTCAGAAGGGAAAGAAATAAGCTATGTTTCCTTTCAATAAATTAGATTCTCTCTTGGCCTTGTTCGAAGACAGCATCATTGCTTCCAGAAAAGGTAGGCTTTTATCTAAATATTCTTGTCCTTGAGTCATGTCCAAACTATTCATATATTATTTCAGATCATGATGTACCTTTATCAGTACTTCCATACATTTCATCAGGAGAGAGCTGTAAGAAACATTGTCAACTTAAAGGAAGGAAAAATTGTGCAAGCCAATGATATTTTCATTTTCTTCCAATCCCTGATTGTTCCTCTGAAAAATAGTTCCCCAAAATAGTGAGATGAAGAACACAAAAAGGACTTATTCTGTATTTTTTAAAAGAATATTTTCCTAAATAATCCAAAAGCCTTCGGTTGATGGAAGTTTTTAAATGTATGGATAGATGTGAGATGCTGCAAAGGAATTGGCTCTGAAAGAGGTTGTCTTGGTGGAAAAAATTTTTTTACGATTTTTATTCATTTATTTGACATAGAGAGGGAGAAGCGAGCTCCCTGCTCAGCAAGGAGCCCGGTGCGGGGCTCGATCCCAGGACTCTGGGATCATGACCTGAGCTGAAGGCAGAGGATTAACTGACTGAGCCACCCAGGCATCCCTGGGGGAAAGAAAAGCGAAAACTGGGGCACCTGGGTGACTCAGTCGCTCAGGTCACGATCCCAGGGTCCTGGGATCAAGCCCCACATCAGGCTTCCCTCTCCATGGGAAATCTGCTTCTCCCTCTCAAACTCCCCCTGCTTATGTTCCCTCTCTTGTGTGTTTCTTTCTGTCAAATAAATAAATAAAATCTTAAAAAAAAAAAAAAGTGAAACCTTAGCCATATGGGAGCTAACACTTGATGTGCTCTTACTCTGGTTCCAAACATCAGGTGCTTTTTTAGCAGTTTTCTCCATTGACCCTTAAACAAATGCAGGTAGTATATATTCCCATTTTACAGCTGAAAAAAATGAGGCTCTCACTGGGTAAGTCACTAGTCTGGTGCAGCCATGATTCTAACCCAGATCTGCCTGTTGAACTCCAAACGTGAACCATATCCGGCCAACCATCTTCTTGGGGCACCTGTTCTTCCAGTTCTGCTTCTCGATCCGCCTTTGCCCCATGGCAAAGCATTGCTCCACTCCTGTTACTGCTTCCTGCTTTTTCCCCATCAAGACCTATTCTCAATAATACGTTTTTTTTATACCAAAATGCCAGGAACTGTGGTTTTCTTCATGTTGTAGTAAGGATCCAAGCTTGACCTCAAAAAATTCTTCAAGGTGGAATTTCAGACATGGTGGAAAAGGTCAGAGACACTTTAGGGGTAAGGGTTAGAGGGAGAGTTAAAGGGAGAGGTGATTTATGATTTTCCTGTACCTTTCCAATAAGATACTGTCTAATATTGCTTATCTTTAATAGTTAGTTCTTCAGGATGATGGAGAGTTGCCTGACCTGGAACACTCTTGGGGATCCACCTGACTTTTCCATGTGCTTCGCATTCCATATCTAAGCCCTGTTTGCTTTTCTTACATGCTAAAGCTTTTCTTGTTTTGAACTCAAGCAAATTATGGGTCAGTAGGTCACCAGGAAATTTTTTTAAACTATCACTTTGGCAGAGCCCTCATTTACTTCTCATAATTCCATACCACACTGTCTCCCAACTGACCCACATGCGAAAAATTGGCACCTAAAATGCAGAATGGGGGGAAGAAGTAACCATTGCCTGTCCCCCAACAGTGCGTGGTTTCCTTGTCCAGTTGATGTCCACTTCTCACACTCCCAGGCCAGGGCACTTCAACCAGCCCAACTGTACCCATCAGTAAGGGTGCTGCAGCTCTCTTCCATTTCACCAGGTGTCATGGTCTTAGGGATCCTGGTCCAGCACAGCAGGGAAGTGTCCTCATGTGATAGCTATGGACAGGCTATTGCTCCCAGAGGGCTGGCAAGGCTTTAAGTGCAGACCGAGCAAATTCCCATTCATCTAAAGACTGTACTGGTGTCGGCCCAGACCTGTGTGCAGGTGCATAATGTTCCCACTAATGCGAAGTCAGGAAGATATTCTCCTACATTATCATCTGTAAGCATTATTGTCTTGCCTTTCACATTTAAGTCTATAATCCATCTATAACTGATCTAGTTATGGTGTGCCATAGGGGTATAATTTCATTCTTTTTTCCATTTAAATATCTAATCATCCTAGTTCCATTTTTCAAAAAGCCGGTCCTTTCCCTCTTACCTGAGGTGATGCCTCTAACATAATTTAATGTCCAGTTATGTGTAGGTCTCTTTCTTTGGTTGATGGAATTAGATAAACTGATTGTAATTTTATTTCGAAATGCAAAAAAGCTAAATATGGACAAGATATTCTTTTTAAAAAAGGATTTTATGTATTTATTTGAGCGAGAGAGAGCACAAGTGAGGGAGGGGAAAAGGGGGGAAACAAGCTCCCAGCTGAGCAGGGAGCCCAACGCCAGGCTTGATCCCAGGACCCTGGGATCATGACCTGAGCCGAAGGCAGACACTTAACCAACTGGGCCACCCAGGTGCCCCTAAAAAATAGCCAAGATATTCTTTTTTTTTGACACAGAGAGAGAGATTGCAAGTAGGCAGAGAGGCAGGCAGAGAGACAGGGAGAGGAGGAAGCAGGCTCCCTGCTGAGCAGAGAGCCCGATGCGGGCCTCGATCCCAGGACGCTGAGATCATGACCTGAGCCGAAAGCAGAGGCTTTAACCCACTGAGCCACCCAGGCGCCCAATAGCCAAGATATTCTTGAAGATGAGGAAAGGTAAGAGGACTTACCCCACTTGATACCAAATGAATGAAGTAGCAGCAAAAAGATATACAAGAAGACCCAGAGCAGGACAGAGGGGACAGTCTCTTGGGATTTTGATTGAGATATACTCAATACTCAATCTATATATCAACTTTGGAAGAATTACGGTTTTTACAGCATTCAGTTTCCAATCTATGTTCATAGGGTACCTCTCCATTTATTAGGTCTTCCTAAATATCTCTTAATACGTTTTTATAGTTCTTTCTGGAAGGGCCTTAGACATTTTTTATTTGGATGACTTCCTGTATATATAGTATTCTGATGTCATTTAAAGTTGAACCCACAAAATATTTCATTCTGTTATGGATGACAGAAAATGCTGATTTTTTGTGTATTGAATTTTAGCCTACAAAATTATAAACTCAATTATGAATTTGAATCATTCATATTTTTTCCTGCATTTACAATTATAAATTCTTTTTTATTTTATTTTTTAGTGTACAGTTATAAATTCTTTAAGTAATAGCAGCTTCTCTACTACTTTCCCAATCTGTCATTTCCTTTCTTGCCTTGCTATGCCAGCCAGTAATGGTAAAAGGTATAATGTTGAAAGATAGTATCTTTCTCCTGTTACTTTGTCTCAATCTTAGAGGAAAACTTGCAACCTTTTTAAGAATGTTTGTTAAGGGGTGCCTGGGTGGCTCAGTGGGTTAAGCCTCTGCCTTCAGCTCAGGTCATGATCTCAGCGTCCTGGGATCGAGCCCCACATCAGGCTCTCTGCTCAGTGGAGATCTGCTTCCCCCTCTCGCTGCCTGCCTCTCTGCCTATTTGTGATCTCTCTCTCTCTCTCTGTCAAATAAATAAATAAAATCTTAAAAAAAATGTTTGTTAAAAGATTTTTCCCCTATATATCTCTTATCATAGCATAAGAAAGCCCCCTTTTTCACTTTTTTCATTTCTTTATTATGAATGNGTTAAAAGATTTTTCCCCTATAGATCTCTTATCATAGCATAAGAAAGCCCCCTTTTTCACTTTTTTCATTTCTTTATTATGAATGGATATTGAATTCAATGACCTTATGCTTTATATTCCTGGGGAAATAAAAACTTGGTCCTATGCTTGCTTCTATTTAATGGAGGATTTTTGCATCTGTGTTCATGAGGAAGAATGCTGATAGCTTTCCCTCCTCTTACTATGCTTGTCAGGTTTTGGTATTAAGATATCAGTCTCATAAAGTCAGTCTTGGGACTGCAGCCTATTTCAAATGATCTCGAAGACTTATTTAAGCCGGTGATAGTCTCTTCCTTCAGTGTTTCGTAGAACTCACCATCGAAACAATCTGGGGAGGGTTGCCTGGGGCATTGGGCAGTGGGTTAAAGCCTCTGCTTTCGGCTCAGGTCATGATCTCAGGGTCCTGGGATCGAGCCCCACATCAGGCTCCCTGCTCAGTGGGGAGCCTGCTTCTTCCTCTCTCTCTGCCTGCCTCTCTGCCTACTTGTGATCTCTTTCTCTGTCAAATAAATAAATAAAATCTTAAAAAAAAAGAAAGAAAGAAAGAAAGAAAGAGACAAACAAACAAACAATCTGGGTAGACCTAGAGTTTTTTTTGTGGGAAAGATTTTAACTGGTGGCTCAATTTTATATGACTGTTCACAGCTGCTATCTCTTGAATGGTAAGTTAAATTTGCCTAGGAATTTCTCCATCTCATCTAAGTTTTTTAATGTATTGACGTAAAGTGGTTCATAGCATCCTCTTACAATCTCTACAATGTCTGTCCAACCAGTGGTGATATTCCCTTTTTAATTCCTAGCAAAGGCTAATGTGCCTTCTCTCTTCCTGCCTGGATCAATCCCTCCGGGGTCTTTTCTCTTTTATCAACTTGTTCAAAAAACCAAACTGTAGCTTTCTTGATCATCAGTATTGAACATTTCTCTTTCTTTATCTTCTGCTCTAAGGATTATGATCTCTTTCTTTCTAATTTCTATGGGTTTAATATGCTCTTTAATAATTTCTTCATAAAGACACTTAGATCACTGATGGTTTAGCCTTCTTTTCTGACATTCATTGAAGGCTATAAGTTTCCTCTTAAGTACTGCATTAGCTGCTTTCTGCAAGTTTTGATATATTGTATTTTTGTCAGTGCTCAGTACAAATTATTTTTAATCTCCATTGTGATTGCTTCTTTTACCCATTATTTAGAAGACTATTTCTTAATTTCCAGACTTCTGGGCATGATCTACCTATTTTTATTTATATCTACTATAATTTCATTATATTAGGAAATACACTTTAATGCATTCTCTATTGAGAATTTTATAGCTGTTTTATCTTGAATAGAATGTGTACTTTGAAATCGTGTCTATTTGGTCAATTTTGTTAATCACATTGTTTAATTCTCAAATATTCCTTTTTTTTTCTTTTTTGCTCTGTTCTATCAGTTAACAGAGAGATGAACTAATTTTTCTCACTTTTGTCAATTTTTTTTTTTAGTTGGGTCAATGCTGGTTTCATATATTTTTAGGCCATGTTACTAGGGACATTCAAATTTTAAATTATCTCTTCATGGCGAGTAGAATATTTTATCTCTAAGTAGAAATATCATTTCTCTGTAGAGACTATGCTGAAGCTTTTCATCTTCGAGATTACCCTGTTATTAGTATAACTGCCCTTAATTTCTTGGAGTTAGTGTTTCAATGATTTTTCTGTTTCCTTTCACTCTCTAGCTTTCTGTATCCTTATATTTTAAGTATATCTTTATAAATAGTATATAAGTGAGTTTTCTTTTGTTTTACATGCAATCTGCACATCCCTTCTTCAAATTGAATATTTGATTCTTTTATGTTCAGTGTAATTACTGATATGTTTGAGTTAAATCTGTAATCTTGTTTTGTGTGACTTATCCCAACTGTTCTATTTAGATTACCCTTCGTAACATTCCAGTTTCTTTGTCTCTACTACCTTCCAAGTTGTACTCTTACTGCACTTTCTGAAGCGGTTTAATTATAAATTACAACTTATTTTCTTATCATCTCAAACTTTAATGTTAATTAAAATATCACTCTGTTGTTTTCTGCTTCTTTGTTACTCCAGAGAAGTCAGTGCTGACTCTAAGTGTTTTTCTTTTGAAATGTTTCTTTATTCCTCATGCTGTTTTTAAAATTTTATTTTTTGTCTGTGTGTCTAGGTGCAGGTTTGTTTAATCTACTTAGGGTTCATTGGGATTTGTGAAATTGTGGAGGCATGACTTCACTGCTTTTGAAAAATACAGAGGTATTCCTTCTTTGAATTTTACTTCCATTCCCTTTTCTCACTTCACCTTTTTTTAGGCTAGAACTACTCACTGATATCCCCTATACCTTTTACCCTCTCTTTCATAATGTTCTTCCTTTTGTCTCTTTGTACTACATTCTGAATATTTTCTTTTTTAAAAAATTTTTTAAAGATTTTATTTATTTATTTGAGTGAGAGTAAGAGCTAGAGAGAGAGGGAGCTCACACAGAGGGCAGAGGGAGAGAGAGAAGTAGCCTCCCCAGTGAGCAGGGATGTCCCCGATGTGGGACTCGATCCCACGACCCTGGGATCATGACCTAAGCTGAAGGAAGACATTTAACCAACTGAGCCACCCAGGCATCTCCTGAATATTTTCACTTTTGTGGTTTTAAGCTTGGGGTTTTTCTTAATGTGCTACATTGCATTTTATAATTTACAGTTTACTTCTGATATTCTGAGGCTTTGACTTTATTTCACACATGTAGCAAGCATCATGATTTTATGAACCATGTCTGATAATTCTGATAACTCAACTTTGGGGTTCTCTTTCTGTTGTTTATCTTTCTTCTGTTACTCAGCATCACATCCTGTGGTCTTACAAGCCTGGTTATTTTTTTGCATGTTCGTTAGTATATTTTACAAATTATTTGGAGGAAAATTTGAGGCCTGGTATGGTGATGGCTTCTTCCTGAGAAGATACTCATTTGCTTGTGCAAATAGCACTAAGGTTATCATTGCAAGAATATCTTAGTGTAATGTAAGTGGTTGATTGCTTGCACCATTAAATGAGCCACACCTAACTGCAAATCCATGCAAAGCCTGGTTTACCTACAGTTGCTCCTCATATTGGGGGTATGGCTTTTTAGATTTCCAACTCAAAGGGGGTTTGACTGATAAAATCTCTACTCCTGGGGTGTCCAGGTGGCTCAGTTGCTTAAGCGTCCAACTCTTGGTTTCGGCTCAGGTCACGATCTCAGGGTTGTGAGATCAAGCCCCATGTCGGGCTCCACACTCAGCACAGAGACTGCTCGAGACCCTCTCCCTCTCTCCCTGCTCCTCTCCCAGCTCACAGCCCTGGAGACATCACCAAAAGGATAGTTCGGCTTTGAAACTCCTTCCTGTCTTGGCCAAAGCCCTTGGGTAAAAAAGCATGTTGAGGACTGGGTCTGTTTCTCTGGTTGTCTTCTTTGACATCTGAACCCCAAGTCTCCTTACTGTCTTGCAAGTCTTTGATGCTTTGGAGGAGATGGTTTTTGTATTTCATTCAACTTCTTCAGTCGTCCTTAGGATGAGGACAAAATACCTAGTTAGGCATTACAGGAAGTCAGTGTGGTATTATGTAGAGATACATGATTTTGGTAGACTATTTAGAATCTGTAAGATATTATTTAGAGATAAACAAGTTAGTTTATCTCTATCAAAATGGTTGAAAAGTACAGCATTGGATTTCCCCAGTGGTTTCTTCCAGGGAGTGGTGTTGAAGATGAGAGAGTAGGAAGATGTCTGGTACTTTCATAATACATCCCTCCATTCTAGCTGAGCTTTTTTTTTTTTTTTTAAGATTTTATTTATTTGAGTGAGTGAGAGAGAGAGAGCACAAGCAGGGGGAGGGGCAGAGGGAGAGGGAAAAGCAGACTCCCCGCTGAGCAGGGAGCCCAACTCAGGACTTGACCCCAGGACCCCGAGATCATGACCTGAGCCGAAGGCAGACATTTAACTGACTGAGCCCCCCAGGTGCCCCGGAGGGAGAGAGAGAAACTTAAGTAGGCTTCACACCCAGCATGGAGCCTGACCCTGGGCTTGGTCTCACAACCCTGAGATCATGACCTGAGCCCAAATCAGGTGTTGTACCCTTAACCAGCTGAGCCACCCAGGGGCCCCTGGATAGGAGTATTAATGATGTGTGAGACTTCGCCGAGGTCATTTCTGTAAAGATGAAACCACTTATCCTGGATTTTGCCTTGTCATTTCTTCTGGAATTTAGACATCAAGATGAAATAGCTTCAACCACACAGATGGGGATAACACCCCTGGAGAGGGTAGGACAAGGCGGAAAGGACCCAGGGTCGTGGGTGACCTGTGGTTTGTGTATCCTGGACCACACACATTCCTCTGGGCTGTTGCGTGAGAGATAAACACATGTCTCCCCTATTTAAGCCATTGTATTTGGGGTCTCTTTGTTACAGCAGTTTAGCTATATCCTAACTAAAATGATATGGAAAATGTTCTAGCAAAAGTTTTAAGATAGAGTATTTTACAAACAGGATGATAGTGCTAGGAAATGTGGGTCTCATCTCTGAACGATGGCACAGGGAAAATGGTTTATATGACAGAATTCCTCATGGGAATCCAGGAGAATATAAAGCTCTATGCATTAACCTAAAAACAAAGGGATGGCCTTTGGAACCATACAGAGAACAGAAGGGGCAGAGTCGAAAGTCACCAGGATGTGCTGAGAGTAGCAGCCAAATGTGCAACTCTGATGGGAAACTCCTGGTTAATGACAAAACTTCTGTTGCTTGACATCAATCATTATGAGTGATGAGAGTCTGGATGCCTGCGATCTTCTTATTTTGTATGCAATTTACACAGATCCTAATCTGTAGACCAATCATTTGTAGGGTTCTCTAACAGCAAAAGCAGGAGTTACTGCGTGCAATTTCTATGTACCGAATACCGCGCTACGTACGTACTACACGCGTCCTCTCCCATTTAATCCTCTCAACAGTACGGTGTAGGCCCCCTTGCTGTCCCCGCTCACAAAGGCTCAGAAAGGTCAGTGATTATCCCACAGTCACATGCCTCGTAAGAGACACAGCTGACAAATTCAGCGTGTTGGCCCAAGTCCTTAGACTCAACAGCTATGCAAGACGGTTACAGTCAAATAGTTTTGAGAACTGAAAAGCTAAGCATCTCCTCTATGGAAGAGAAGAGGAGGCTCACAGGGCCAGAGTATGGTCCTAGAGCAGAACCAGTGGGGCCGGTGGTAGCAAGCATGCCCGTGGCAGAACACAAGAGCGTTGCCACCCAGTACCTGTCCAGAGCCCATTTTAGCAGAGATCTACCAAACCTCCCTGGGGATGGAGGACCAGGGGTCAGAGTATCACAAGCCGGGCAGCTGGAATTCCCACTGGAAATGGTGGTGCCGACAGTCACAGTGCCAGCTGAGCCCAGCAGCAGTGTTGACGATGGTGGCCGGACCTGAGCCATGTGACAGTTAAGACCTTGGGGGAAAAGGAGGAATAATGGAAGAGCTAGAGAAAGAAAGGGGCCAGAGGCTGGATGGAAGGCACTTTAGGGATCAGTGGGATGAGAGAGTCTGAGGAGGATGGAGCAGGCTGGCCGCCTCCTCGACCCTCAGAGAAACATCAGCAATGATGGCAATGAAAACAGCAGCTGCCAGGGGTGCCTGGGTGGCTTAGTCAGTTAAGTGTCTGCCTTCAGCTCGGGTCATGATCCCGGGGTCCTGGGATCGAGCCCCAGCTCTGGTGCCCTGCTCAGCCAGGAGCCTGCTTCTCCCTCTCCCACTCCCCCTGCTTGTGTTCCCTCTCACTCTGTCTCTCTCTCTCAAATAAATAAATAAAATCTTTCAACAACAACAACAACAAAAACCCAGCAGTTGGTAGGGGGGCCAGAGAGGCGACCAGAGAGCGCAAAGACGGCTCAACAGAAAGTTGGCGTTTTACCCACCTGCGGAAAACTCTGTGTGTCTTCTCTTTCTCTCCTCTTGTGGGGCTTAGGGAAACACTCCGATTCTCTAGAGATCCTTTTGCTTGAGTGTCTGTCTCTGGGACTCTCACTCACCTTAGTACATGGTATTTGGAGTAAAGGCAGAAGTGATGTCCTTCTAGGGCGATGCCTTATTATAAATATGGCTTGAGCAGACATTTAATTTTTTGCTTTATGCAATAAATGCTATGTCCTTTGTGGGGCTATGGTTATAACTTACCATTAAGATTATCTGGAGAGCATCTGAAAGAATAGGGTCTGTGGCCGGGCTCCCCACCTGAGTTGTTCCGGGACTTGAAGCAGCTTCCTCATCTCCGAGACAAAAATGTTGGGCTAGAAGATGACTTCTGAGATGCCCTCAGTTTTGCGGGTGTGCTTTGTGTCCTATGGGGAGAGATTCTGTGAGGCTCTGCTTGGAGCACTTACATTAGATAGTGGGTCAATTTCCACAGCCCCCTGTAGAGACACACGGACATGAATACTGCCCGGACACCACAGTGTCTGCTTGCTCATGATTTGAGTGTTTTCCAACCTCTCACATACTGCAGCAAACAGAAAATGACCATTGTGCAGCCACTACAAAAGCCAAGGGACGTATTATCTCCGTGTACCTATAATCCAATCTCATGCTGACGTGGGGAACGTATCTCCCCCATTAGGCAGGCACTTTCGGGTGGTACCTTAGAAACACCAGGGGAGCTTTGAAAAAAAGAAGAGTACCCAGACCTCCCCCCAGACCAAGTGCATCCAAATAACCTGGCGTCAGACCTTCTAAGTTCTCAGAATATTCTAATTGCAATAGTTTGAGAACCACTGCGTGGGTATCATCAAAGCAGGGGCTCTGTCTTACGAACCCAAGTTTAGTGCTTCATAAATAACAATCCCCCTGTATATATGTGCTGAATTGATTCATCAATACGTGCCCTGGGTAGCATAGCCAGGGACAGTCCTCAGCCAGGTCAGAAAGCTGGTTCAATTTTACTGGTCCTTCCCCAGGATGGCCATTCCCGCAGTCATTCCTAAGTACTGCTTTCTCTTTCTCTCCTTCCCTTAGGTTTATGCCATGTCCCAACTCTCAAATAGCTACCACTAAAGCCATCACAAGACGTTAACTGCTAAGGAACATCTTCACTTCCCAGATCCCACTAAAATCCCCCCAGTACATGGAGGGAGCTGGAAACATTAGGGCTCTGGAGTCTGGGAGCCAGTTTTGAATGAGCCCGGTTCCCTCATTTATAAATAGCGTGCAAGCCCCTAGCCTTAAATTTCCTCATCTGGCAGATTAAGAGGATACCTCCCTCTGAACATGACAGTCATGATGACAAGTTAGCAAAGTCTGCACGTGGATAATTTATACACACACACTCTATTGGATTATTATTATGCTTACAACAGTAAAAATCTATTTGGATTATCTTTAAACCTAGTCACATGGAAATAGCCAAGGGAGAAAACTTTGGGTGAACCCAAAGGCATTTTTCTTAAATTCTCTCACCGATACAGGGGCACCTGGGTGGCACAGTTGTTCGGGTGGCCAACTCTTTTTTTTTTTTTAAGATTTTATTCATTTTTTTCTGTGATAGAACACACGCACAAGCAGGGGGAGAGGGAAAATCAGGCTCTCTGCTGAGCAGGGAGCCTGATGCGGGGCTTGATCCCAGAACCCCGGGATTATGACCCAAGGTGAAGACAGACGCTTAACTGACTGAGCCGCCCAGGTGCCCCTCGGTGGCCAGCTCTTGGTTTCAGCTCAGGTCATGATCTCAGGGTCGTGGGATTGAGCTCCACGCTCAGTGTGAAGTCTGCTTGCCCCTCTCCCTCTGCTCCTCCCCGTGTTCTCTCTCTCAAATAAAATCTAAAAAACAAAACAAAACACAAATAAACCTCTCTCACCAATATGTAAATTTCTCATGCCTCCTTCCATCATGGTCTCATGCTAGCATTCTGTATTTCCTTTTCTATCTTCCTTTCAGACAGTGATACCGTGTTTGGAAATCCTGCTTTAAAAAAATCCACTTCACAGGTGGGGTTTGGAGACACAAAGGC
>LNAC01000203.1:1355637-1434701 GCA_002007465.1 Ailurus styani
TCTTGGTGTGCAGGGCGAGGGATGCCGTGTGCGCGGGGCGAGGGATGCCATGTGGCAGTGTACAAGGATCCCCGAATTTGAAGTGTGTTGGTCTAGACTAGTGGGTGTCCCCCAGAGGGAGTCGCTGAGCCAGGAGCACCAGCCTCACCCAGAAACTTGTTAGAAATACAGAGTCTTGGGCTCTTCCCCAAACTTCCCGAATTGGTGACTTTTTGGGTATTTTAATTTAATTTAATTTATTTGACAGAAAGAGACAGCAAGAGAGGGAACACGAGCAGGGGGAGTGGGAGAGGGAGAAGCAGGCTTCCTGCTGAGCAGGGAGATGGATGTGGGGGTTGATCCTAGGACCCCGTGATCATGACCTGAGCCGAAAGCAGTTGTTTAACCAACTGAACCACCCAGGCGCCCCTAGGTTACTCTTATTCGTGAGTGTCGGAAGTCCCACACTGTGGTTCTGCCGTGTGCCACCCTGTGAACCTCGGTGGTTTATCTTGAAACCTCAGTTCAGCTGCTACCCAGGGGTGTGGCCTCGGAGAGTCCCTCTCTGAGCGGGGGTTTCCGGCGCCACTGTCTCCCCAATGCCCTTTTCCTGTGTCCTGTTTAGCAGGCAGGAGTGCTGGCAAAACTGATGTCCGGCGAGGCACAGATATGCCCGACACCCCTTCATACAGGGACCCCGATGTTCCCAAGGGATTCTCTTGGCACTCCCTGGGTCTGGGGTCCGTTGTGTGCCTTCTCCAAAGTGGCTCTTCCCAGTAAGCCTGAGAAGTGAGGGGCTGCTCCCCTCCCCCAACTGGGGGTCCTCCTGATGGAGAATACAAAACACCTCCGCACCCTTCACACTCCACGGTGGGCCTGCACTGTAATCCCAGATCACAGGAAAAACTTGCACTTGCCTTTCTGTTGTGTTCATAAAGGCGTTAATTGCACCCTGTACTCTCTCCATTTGGCAGAATTACCCGGAGGGTCAAATGAGATGATGGTGATGAAGGTACTTTGAAAACTGTAGGGCCCTACACGAAGGCTGGGTTTTGTCATTACCCAATACTCCTGAGAAATTTTTCTGTTCCTCTTTCTCCATCCTTTGTGATTCTAGTCTCAATAGCAAAAATGAGGCCTCTTCATGTCCCACACAAGTACTTAATTGTCGCATGTCTGTTGCATGGAGCTGCGCTGGGTGGTCGGGCCCCTTTAGGTTGGGAGCCACAGAAACCTGTCACAGGGTCACCCGCAGAAACAAAGGAAGGGCTGTAGCAACCAGGGCCTTGGGGACGACAGGAAATGCGTTGACCCTGCTGAGGTGCTTCCGTCCTGCTCGGGCTCTCGTCTCTGTCAGCCTCGACTTAGCTCTGAGGACCTGCTTGTTGTCGTCCCCTGTGGGAGAGAGTGTGGCCGTGGCCGGGAGCCACTGCACCTTGAGCAGCTCCTGCGGAAGGAGATGGCCTGTCCCTCCCACCCTCCGCACGCTGGTCCCAGGGAAGGGCTCTGCACCAGGAGGAGGGGGTCAGGCCTGGGTCATGGGGCGACCCCTAAAGACGGGGGAGGTGGCGGCTCATGGGAACATAGTGTGTGACCAGCAGAAGAGTCGTGGGAAGACCAAAAACAAAACCAGCCAAGATCCCCATCAGAATCACCTGGCTCTTCTGAAACAGGGCTGAGGGGATCCTTGAGTATGGACACTTTTGCGGCTTCCTGTGGCTCGGTGTGTGCAGAAAAGGACTTGCAACACTCATACATTAAGTATAACACAGGGTGCCTGGGTGGCTCAGTCGGTTAGGCGTCTGCCTCTGGCTCGGTCATGATCTCAGGGTCCTGGGCTCGAGCCCCACGTCGAGGTTCCCTGCTCAGCGGGGAGTCTGCTTCTCCCTCTCCTTCAGCCCTTGCTCATGCTGTCTCTCTCTCTCAGATAAATAAATAAAATCTTTAAAAAAAAAAAGAAAAAAAGAGTAACACGAAGATGTCTTTCTAAGCACAAAACCCAAGCCATAAATAAGGAGTTCATTGCTTCAGCCGCCTCCAACAAGTAATTAGCTTATCATCTGTTAATGAATGAAATCTCGTTAAGAGATGAAATCCACAGCTCTGAGATTGTGAGGAGCCAGATGTGCCTGCCCTCAAGGCTCTCACCGTCCAAGCTGCTAAGTGACTGAGTGAACTTGTCATGCCTTCCACGGTCCTCAAGGCGATCTGCAGCTAGGAGAAGACGAGCAAGCGAACGGCTCCCTGTTGGACGTCGGTACAAAACTCTCAGAAATGCAGACAACAAATACTCAAAGCACATCTACGCTATTAAAAATACTAATGTTTTCCCGAGGATGTGATCTCTATTCCTTAGATCAAAACCAGCTAGCATTTCTTCTAAACTGTCTATAATAAGAGACTGCAGCTTCTTAAAACAGCACCCACACGGACCAGCGGTGTAGTGTAAATTTATGGCTGAGAGACGCGGGGTTTGAAAAGTCAAGCATTCCCTAAGAGCCACAGTGGTAGCAACTTATGAATTTATACGTTGTTGCAGATTAAAGTAATTACTTAGACTGGCTCAGGGAAGCCAGATATAATCCCCACTCTTAAAACAAGCTATAGATTGCAATTTTGTCTTGAAAGCCCTGGTTAGACAGGTACATCTTATCAATAATTTTGAAAACTCTATTTCCACGGAGAAATTATAAAAGAAATGACTGCCATTCAATTTCTTTATGCTTTGCATTCTTTCAGAGTCGGCAAACATAAAAAAGTCAGCAGGTGGAGCTCCTATTCCCTTGACAGGACTGATAGAAGTCCTTCTCTTGAAAGAACATTCAATTACAGACTGTCTCTCCGGCAGGCTGTTCTAGGCTCCCTACAGACAGGTATCAGAATAATACATGAAAATGCAAGACTGAAACATTCCAGTGTGCTGTCAGAGGTCAGGAAGGAGAAGAGAGAAAGAAGAGCTAGATGGAGATCTTTTATTTCTTATTTAAAAAAAAAATTTTTTTTTGCTATTTTCCCCATTTTACATTTCTTTTCAATTAACAAAGAAAAGTGCCATCTTTCAGGAATGAGACCTGGCAGGCTGTGCTAATTCATTTGTTCCCTGGGTACACTCTGCACCGGTTCTCTCTCTGGCTCATGTTCGGTCGGCTTGCACGACATGGAACTTCTCTACCGCTGAGTTTCGCCTCCGATCAGCCCGAGTCATGGTAGCAACAGGAGAATGAAAAAAAAAGAAAAAAAAAATATATATATATACACACACACCTACCTCAAATGCCCTGGACTCCCCATCTAAATTTCTTTGGGGGTGTTCTGTTGGCAAGCAAATTCACACACACACACACACACACACACACACACACGCCTCTTTTCTGCTAGCCACAAACTCTGAGAACTTCTCTAAATTTTTCATAAGGGTGTGTGTGTGCCATCTTGCAGCCAGCAATTACAAAGAAAATTCTTTTTAGTTCACTCCATTTCATATGCACATAATTCCTGCCGTGTGAAACCTACTTAATGTCTTGTTCAATTTGCCGTTTCTAAAGGAGTGAGAAACGGGGTGATCCAATCCATTTCTTATAAGGCCCCGGCACATGGTATCATGTGACGGCAGATGGCATGTGAAAGCCTTTCTGGGAAATATGGCCCCTGTGAAGCAGGCTGGGAACGTGTAAGGCTGTGCGTGTCTCCTCGGCGTGTCATTCAGTCACCTTGGCATCCGCAGCCGAGCGAACAGCGTCCCGTTTGCTTTCATAATGAACGCTAACGGGAGCGACCTCAACAAAGTCACGGAGCTGCAGGTGCACGTGGCCTCTGGCCGTGCAGTCGAGTCCACGGACCAGAGTGGATCGCATTCGCTCCGTGGGGGCGCTGGGCTGGCGCGGGCCGCGGGGGTTTGGAATGTATCAGACTGTGCTGTAGGAAGCCACAGATGAAACCTCGGCGGGGTGGGGGGCACGAACGGAGAGGCAGGAGGAACCAGAGGTTCCCGGCGCAGTGCCCAAATCCCTCTTTGTCTCTCCCACCACGATGGGGAGAGAAGGAGAGGGTGCTATGCCCACCCAAAGGGGTCTCCTTGGCTGAGGACTTCCAACATTTTGCACACTCTGAGAATTTCATGGCTCTTCTCTTGATTCACACTGAGGAGGAGCTAAATTTTGCTCTGCAATACACATCCAAGGCAGCATGCTAATGAGAATTATTATTAAGCAATGTAGAGTTGGCACCAGCCTCTTGCAATCTGCTCGGTGGCAGAAGTGGGAAGGGCAGAGGCAGCGAGTCAGGAAAGCAGCTTTACTGAACGCTCTTCTGGACCCGATTCGTTTTGGTCACTTTTAACACCAGGCAAAGCCAAGTATAATTGGGAGGTTTTGCAGGAACGCCACACTATTTCCCACTATAAAAAAAAGTCTTCTGGCTTTTGCCATTGCTTTAAAACATCCTGTCTTCAAGAACTGCAGACATCAGGGGAACGTTCTATATCATCAATAACCAGGGTACCCGAAAGACCACTTGGCTGTACATTTTGGGATTTTTCTTTGTTTGTTTTAGCACCCCATCCAAACAGACCGTCTTAGAATAGGAAGTATGTCTTAGGCCCTCTCCTGGCAGAACTTTTGGGATAAGCTGTGACATTCTGGTCTGATGGGGGAGACTGGACCCCCAATCACTGTCAGACAGAGGGACCTGAAATTCAAGCTACCGTGAACGGTCCTCCACGTAGTTAGACCAAACCCTCTTTGTGATGCTAGAGCATGACACAAATGACCTGGAAATGAACCACGAGACACAGATCAAAGGTCATTTCACATCTGCATTGATTCCTATTGTGCTGTACTGTTCAAGACACTTTATCATACAGGCTTTTACTGGAACATTCTGACGTGAGACGCAGAGGCATCAGTTATCCACGTCCCTGTTTCCCTTGAGTGCTAGACCCACAGGCCCACGGAGCTAATGGCTCTTCAGATGTGCCTTCGGCACATCAGACACAGTGAATTCTACGTTGTGTCCACGGTCTCTGCAGCTACCACCAGCATAATCTCCTTTGCCACGTTCTAGATTCCGCTCAGTTGACAGGCTTGGACACCAGCCGTGGCTTCTCAGTTTCCATCAATTTCCAGTAAGCCCCACATCCCAGTGGCCCCTGTTTAAGGGAGTTTCCCACATTTATGGCCCCTCATGTCACCTGACGATCCACCTTCCACCGCGTCACCAAAGTGATCTTTAAAGACCACAGTCCTGATCGTGTTACTTCTTGTCTTGAAGGAAGCACCCCCAGGCCCCCTTCTCTTGGCTGGGCATCCTGTGTGATCCTGCACGAACCCAGCCAGACTCCTTCCCACCCCTGCCCCGGGGCACACCTCACAGTGCTTCAGGCTCCAGGCGCTCTGAGGAGCTTGCCTCTCTGCAAAGAGGTCACACTCCCCAAATCAGGCTTTTCCATGCACCTGCACCTGTGTTCCAGGGGCTGCTTCTGTCCCAGGTCTTCCTCTTGTTAGCCTACCACCCTCAACTCTCACAAATGCACTTGGCCTTCATTTCCGCTATAAAGACTTTTCAGATCCTCAGTCTCCCCACCCCGACGTCAGCACTCCTTTCTTTGCGGTATCTATATCTACAGTATTAATGTTAAACATGTGCATACATATATCCTTTTCTTACATGATTGATAATTTATTAAAACACTGTTCTATCCCCCCACCTCTTTTCTTAACAATGTTCATACATTAGAATTAGATCCACACACACATTATTAGATCTATCTCATTTCTTTTTTTTTTTTTAAGATTCTATTTATTTATTTGAGAGATAGAGGGAGAGACAGAGGGCACAAGCAGGCAGAGGGGCAGAGGGAGAAGCAGACTCCCCACTGAGCAAGGAACCCTATGTGGGACTCGATCCCAGGACCCTGAGATCATGACCGGAGTCGAAGGCAGACGCTTAACCAACTGAGCCACCCAGGCGCCCTCGTTTCTTTTTCCTCCTTGATCTTCCAAGCCTGGCCCAGGAGGCCCCTCTGTGCAAGCCGTGCTGCTTGCTGTGATGTACCATAATCACCTCCCGTACAGGTTTTGATTTCCTTCCGCTGGAAACAAACACCCAAAGTCACGTTAGCACAGAGAAGGTAGTGTTTTGGTTGTCTTATACTGAAGTCTGGAAGAAGGCAGGCCAGGGCTGGTCTGGTGCCTCTTCTCCAGTGTCCTTAGAGATGTGATGTCTCCTGCTCCACCACACGGGATCTTTCTGCCCAGAGGCCCCTTTGCTCGGGACGCCCACTTCAGCCGAAGCTTCACCCCTGCATTCCACCAAACACTCATTTCTTTTAATGGCTGCAGGGGATTGCATTGCACGGACAGAGCATTGATTACTTACAAGCTCTTGATGGACATTTACCACCTTTACTCTGAGGCCACTTGTTGAGAAGCCCAGTTTTCACTGCAAGCCCAGATGATCTTCTTTCTGTGTCTGGACAGATTTCACATTGAACATCAAGATAATGCACATAAAAATCAGATCCACATTAATAATATTAGTTGTCGGTATTGAACACACTGTATCTGTGAATTATTTCATTTAATAACAGTAATCCTGTGAGTTGGTTATTATGAGTCCCCTTTTACTCATGATGAAACGGGGTTAGGGAAATTGACAGATTCACCGAAAACCACCCAACTCTTAGACTTGCAATTTCTAACTTTTTTTCCAGTTCATTTTGCCTTTATTAAGAGAAATATTTCTATTGTTGCAAGGACGTGATTCTCATTTGGCTTAAACACATTTTAACTTAATATTCTTCATTAAATTAACTCATTTTTTTCCTTAAAAATTAAAAGAAAACTTTATATCACTCCCACTAATAGATATTTAGAGCTGCTTGCCATAAATGCAAGGTAAGAGTAAAAATAAATATGGAACTACTCAAATATAAATCTTCAAAGGTACACTTAAAATTACCTCATGTATATAAGATGTGTAACATATTTTAGGAAACACTGAATCACAGGATGAAATCAACATCAAAACTCTATAATTATTTCTTAGTATATTCTATCTGAAACCAAATATTGCATAAGTATTATGTTAGGATACATACTTATTAGCTGTCCTGTTAACACACTGAGTAAAAATATTTATTATTTTTGTTTTTTTAATTTTGTTTTTTATTTTTTTAAAACATTTTGTTTATTTATTTGGAGAGCATGAGCAGGGGGAGGGGCAGACGGAGAGGGAGAGAGAGAATCCAAGCAGACTGCACACTAAGCACCAAGCTTCACATGGGGCTTGATCCCACAACCCTGAGGTCATGAATTGAGCCAAAATCAACAGTCAGCTGCTTAACTGACTGAGCCACCCAGGTGTCCCTATTTTTTTTTTTAAGATTTTATTTATTTTAGAGCGTGCGTGTATGGGCACAAGCATGCATATGAGGGGGGGCGGAGCAGAGGGAGAGAGAGAATCCCAGGCAGACTCCACACTGAGCACACAGCCCAACAAAGGCCTGATCCTGCGACCCTGAGATTATGATCCCAGAGGAAATCAAGAGCAGGACACCCAACCAACTGAACCACTCAGGCAGCCCTAAAGACATTTCTGGTTAACCAATCTAGGGATGAGATGAATGATCATAATGGCAAATAGCATCCATTCCATTCTTGCCAAACCAGCACTCCCCCCAGACAGTCCTCGAGGCTTCTCGGGCATCTTTTCTTGTGCTATAGAGAACTTAAGAGTGTGCTTTATAGGAAAGAATCAGGAATAATGCAAAAATAGAAAGGAGGGGCACCTGGGGCGCTCAGTGGGTTAAGCATCTGCCTTTGGCTCAGGTCATGATCCCGGAGTCCTAGGATTGAGCCCCGCATCGGGCTCTCTGCTCAGCGGGGAGCCTGCTTCTCCCTCTTCCTCTGCTTGCCTCTCTGACTACCTGTGATATCTCTCTCTCTGTCTCTCTCTGTCAAATAAATAAATAAAATCTTAAAAAAAAATAGAAAGGAGATTGTAGTTTTGAAGAGAAAACCCCAGAAATAAGTCTGAACTTAGCAGTAGTTTATGGAAGGTATAGGAAGAATGATGACATCCTGGACGTCATAATCAGACTTTTAAAGATGTGGTCCTGTGCTGGGCTTTGAGGGAGCAAACTACAGGTGAAGACAGGCCAAGCTGCTCTGTCTTGTGGTAGTGTTTCTCATGGTCATGACCCTGGGTACCTACTGAAAATTCCAGTTCCTGGCCCATCCCCAAGTGTTCTGAATCAGAATTTGTGTTGATGGAAGTAAAGATCCCCCCAAAACGCATCCGTGCACATTTGGTTTGTCTCTCATTGGCATACAGAATTCACTTCAAGAATATGTTACTAGAAAAGAAATCCAGTGTCTAAAGCAGATAAAATAGTACGATTATTTAAAAAATATATTTTTGTTATTGCATTTGAATTATATTCTTTTTATCTGCTTCTGAGTTAGCAGCCAAAATGAACAGACATGAAGAAATTAGGAAACTTTATGAATTTAAATGATCACTATTTAGGAACCCATTGAACATCATTCACTAATCACCTCCTACATTATGTATGAGGCACAGCACTAGAGGGACTTAGTAGTGTACAAACTGATGGGGACTCGATATGGCACAGGGACGGTTTCCCACAACTTCTACTCTCATTTCTCTTGGCAGCAGCACCCTACATTGTTAGCTGAGAACATAGTATTCGATTTTCTAGTCCCTCTTGCACCTAGTATAGCCATGTGCCTAAATTCAAGCTAGTAAGATGTAGGAGGAAGTGGTGTTTCATTCTAGAAGTTTCTTAAAGGAAGGGGGCATTGCCTTCTCCTTCCTTTTGTGCATTCCTGTTCTTCTGCAGTCAGGCTTGATGGCTACAGACATCTTGAACCCCCAGGCGGTCTTGGGAATGGAGGTTGTGCATAGCAGAGCAACAAAACAGAAGTTACTGTCACCAGAGAGGACATAGTAGCACTGAATCACTTACTTCCAGGCTCTAAGAGGAAAGAACTTCCAACGTGCTGGAGCCATTATTTGGGGGGGGCGGTTTTCTAGCACTGGCAGTTGAACCAATGTTTAATTAACAGGGATAGTGTTTCTTCAGTTAGGAGGTAAGATGCTAGAAGCATGAGTTTTGTTGCAGATGAGCCTTTGTTTTTAGTGAAGTCTAGAGCAAATAGGTAGGCCCCCATATCCTGGATAAAGATAGCTAATCACAAGTGTTAAGAATCATGGGCTCGGGGGGATGCCTGGGTGGCTCTGTCGTTAAGCATCTACCTTTGGCTCAGGTCATGATCCCAGGGTCCTGGGATCAAGCCCCACATCGGGCTTCCTGCTCAGTGAGAAGCCTGCTTCTCCCTCTGCCACTCCCCCTGCTTGTGTTCTCTCTCCCACTGTCTTTCTCCCTGTAAAATAAATAAATAAAATCTTTAAAAAAAAAAAGAATCATGGGCTGGAAGAAAAGATAATTATGTAGAGTGGTAGAGGTGCTCAGAATCGCTACAATGGCAATCATAGAACAATATATAAATGTATCAAATTAACACGTTTTACACCTTAAATTTACATAATGTTATATGACAAATATATCCAATTTAAAAAGAAGAAAAATAGTATGCTGGCCTTCCTTTTGTCTTTTCTTTTTTTTTTAAATAAGCTCTATACCCAATGTGGGGTTTAAACTCAAGACCCCAAGATCAAGAGTGGTAAGCTCTACTGACTGAGCCAGCCAGGTGCCCTCTACCTGTTGTTTTTTCTAAGGTTGAGCTGGGCTTGCTTATGGAGGCCATCAAGGAATTCAATCTATTGTCTCTCAAACCAAGTGGATCTCTCTATAGTTCAGTTGACAAGAGGAAGCTTCAATTTTAATGACTGAGTAGGGGCTGGAGTGCATTGCTTTTCTTACCCTATATCTGATTGCAAGAAAAAGGATGATTGAGATGAATGATATGAGTCATGCTGGAAAGCAAGACCCACCTGGACCAAACATGTTCTGTTAAGAAATACAAAAATTTGTATTGAAAGTTCAGGTAGATCTCAAGAGATAAGGCCACAGGGATGATTACATAATTTGTGGAGTCCAGTGCAAAATGGGCCCCTTATTCAAAAAGCAGAAAAAGAACATGAAAGGCATTAAAGTTTTGGGGTGCCTGGATGGCTCAGTCAGTTAAGCATCCAGCTCTTGGTTTTGGCTCAGGTCCTGATCTCATGGGGTAGTGAGACTAAACCCTGTGTCAGACTCCGTGCTCAGTGGGAGTCTGCTTGGATATTCTCTCCCTCTGCCCCTTCCACCACTCATGCTCTCTCTCTCTCTCTCTCTCTCTCTCTCTCAAATTAATAAATAAATCCTAAAACTAAAACAAGAACAAAAACCAAAACCTTAAAGCTTTTTCTTATTTTTGAAAACCTTTTTCGGGTGGCTCAGTTGGTTGGGCAACTGCCTTCAGCTCATGTCATGATCCTGGAACCCCAGGATTGAGCCCTGTATCAGGCTCCCTTCTCAGCGGTGAGTCTGTTTCTCCCTCTGCCCCTCCCCACTGCTCATGCTTGCTCTCTCATTCTCTCTCTTTCAAATAAATAAATGAAATCTTAAAAAAAGAAAAGAAAAGAAAAGCTTTTTGAAATTGTCCTGGTGTTTGCTATTTAATATTGTTCTAAAAAAGATGAATTACAATTTTAAATTATTAGCATGAATTTTACTATTCTTTGTATTGTGCAATACCGGTTTGAAATGCATATATAAGAGCATTGAACTTGTATGCAGGATCATTGAATTTACACAATTCCTATCTCATAGCTCATATTTGGATATGGATTTTGATCTTATTAGAATAGTGGAATCACTGCAGAAAACTATTGTTTTTAGTTCATCTATTGATCTGTGTACAACCTACCAACACTTTATACCTTAGGTTATTGATGAGTAAGGAAGGATTGACTGACATAGGTTAGCTAACCCAGGGATGTAACCTGAGTAGGAAAGGATATGATATCGGGTAGTTCATGTTTCTTAAAGTGCTCTTACCTTCGTTCTGCATGCGAAGCAAATTCTGGTTCAAACAGAAAGCCTGTCCTTTTGTGGCTGTCACAGCCTCTGCTCACTCAGACATGGATGTAACAAGCTTACCATGTCCTTGCTTTGAATCTCAGTAAATCCCCACCCACTGTAGGTCTAGAGGAATTCTGTGCTCATGAGGCATCCTGAGCATTAGCTGTGAGTGGGGTGGCAGAGAATGGTGGCATTCATGCGTGCAGCCATATTGCTAACATCTCCGCTCGTGCTCCATCGTCACTCCACTCATGAAACGCAAGAGTGGATTAAGAATGAAGCCTACACAGGTTGTACGTCCACAAAGCCAGCCTTATAGGACAATGAGGAAGACCAGAGGTCACAGGAGTTCTCTCTGGCTTACCTGTTCTTTCACACGGCCTACTGGAAAGCTTCTATGGGTTTAAGCTTCATGAGGAGAATTCTCCTCTCGTGTGTCTTCCCCCTCCCTATCTTATAAACAGCCCCCTGCCCTTCTCTCTCTTTCTTCAGACCTCCATGTAGGACAGTCTTGATGTTCTTTAGTGTGTCTACCTCTCTTCCTGGGGAATTCTGAGAGAATGTGCCCTGTTCTTTGCCAGGACTTACGGGTTCTCCTATCTGGTCATTCAAGCAACGGCGTGGGAGCTGTTGGGAGGTGGACAAACATGCATCCTGTAAGCAAGGATGAAGAAAATAGATGCTCTAAGTTGAACACAGTTTCCCTGTCATAGCTGCAGATACTTTTCCTACCAGGTCACCCAGGAAAGTTAAGCACATCAACAAGGCAAGCATTTCATTATTTTTGAGACAATATTGTCTGTAGTCAAATCAAGGAAATGCGCTTCTATTTAATGGTTTTGAATTTACACCTTTTGAATAATAAGCCCACCCATTATTTTGTTAAGAAGTATTAGGCATTTCTCAACACTGGATTGCTTTACTAGAAGAGCCAGAGTGGCTGAAAATGGCCCTCTTGCAATGAAAAGGCAGAGCTGAGGCTGGGTTGTTCCTCCTCTGACTTCCGGTCTTCCTTCACCTCTGGCCACTTGACCCTGGACAGCAAGCACGTAGCCGTCGTGATTGGGGATCTGAGAGTCAGCGAATTCATGCTGCCATTCTCTGATAATGGCTTAATGAATCCCACTTCTAGAATTTGCATCTTAATAGGAGACTTCTCTAAGTACAGGAAGAGGAGGGAGGAGGAGGAAAATTGGTTCTAATACCCAAAATTTTGTATGTATCAGAGAGTGCAAAGGCAGCAGAGTACTCTGCTAGCTCTGAAGTTTGTGTACCTGGGGGAACAGTTAACCTTATGAAAATGGAAAGAAAATTGAAAGGAGGCATAATCCAGGGTAATAGTGGGGGCTTCGCTGAACTCCTTTGACAAATCCTTGAGTAATTCACTATTGTGTTTCCTTGACACAAAAACGTTTCACAACGATTTTGGTTCGGTCGAATAAGAGAAAGAAGCTTGGATGCCGTCCATATCCTAGCCCCATACTAAAAACGATGCAGCAGTCGTGAGGTTGGGAAGGCCGAAAATTATGGCATAAAACCATGGGTCTCTTCCCTCGGATTGTTTTAAATGTGAAAGATAAAATCCACAAGTAGAATTAAAGAAGGTTAGAATAAGATGCTAGAGAAATGCTGACATTTCAGTCGAACCCTTAAATAACATCTTTCAGTGAATCCTCATCACCTACAGGGAAGAGCATTTCGCAACACCGTCTGGTTTCCATCCAGCCTTGTCTTTTCCCACTCCCTGATTCACACTTTTTTCTCTGATTCCATGAATTGCTTATGATTTCTCCTTGGTACTTTGCTGGGTCCTTACTTCATGCTTCTGATCACACTGTCTTCTGTCACTGAGTGCCCTCCCCTCCTCTCCCATCTGCCTCTACCTGGCTGATGCCCACCCACCCTTCAGTATGGAGCACAAATATCATTGTCTCCAAGAAAATTTGTCCATTCATTCCTAGATTTAAGGCGACTTAGGTCATCACTTCTAGGTGATTCCAAAATACCCCATTCCCATATCCATCACTGTAATAAACACCTTCTAAAAATTCCTTTGTGCTAGGTATATGTATAGTCTATGTCCTACTTTCCTATGAACTCCTTGAAAGCCAGGACCAAGTCCTTTTTCTTTTTCTTTTTCTTTTTAAATTCCCAACACCATGATCAGTAGTGAAATACTAATGAATGAATGATTCATTGACTCTGATGACCCAAGGAGGAAATTGTGATTCAGAGATGCAAAATGACTTTCCTAAGACTTCTCCCCGCAAACAATAGCTTAGGAGTCCCTGATAATAAGAAAATGGTAATTAATTTGGTTTAAAAAATGAAAGACGAAGAAAAAGTTTGGAGGCAGAAATCATTAAGGCATATAGGTATGTTTTCACTTTAAGAAAATTAAGAAGGGGCTTTGCTGAATTTAGATGCTACTCCACTCTTCAAGGAGAAAATGATGAATTTATCATACTTGGTGCTAGATTTGCACTTGGTAAATTTATTTCTAAGATTAAAGATATAAACAAGCTCATTAAAGAGTGTCAGAAACTTGTCAAACATCAATTGGCTGTTACATAACAACACCGTGAAGTCTGGATTATTACATACAAATTGCCTCTTCATATTTAAAAATCTCGTGTTCTAAAAATTAAAGGAAAAATCACCACTAAGGTTTTTCCAAACTACACACATGTTGAACGTGTTAAGAGCCACTTGGGAATTCTAAAACCTGGTGGGGATAAGACACATAACAATGTCGTCATTCCCGCTCAGAATTACTATTGTCATTTCAGCAAAGGGGAAAAGCAGATGGGAAAAGGTTTGGATTCTTTGCCTTCATAATTGTTTAAAAGCCAAGCTTTGTAAGAAAAACTAATTTTCTGAAAATAAAATAATACCCTGCTTCATCCAACCTCCAGGGTTTAATAATCGATTACCTTATTGATTACCTACCCAACATGGAGTCCCCTTCTACCAAGAATGCCCCAGTTTTTGTTCATTCATCCACAGCTCCATTACCTGAAGCCTTGCATTTCGGAAGGGATCCTACTTACATCAGATGAAAAAAATTACTTATTTGGTTGTATTTTTTTTTTTTTTGATGAGAAGATACTTTCTCTAGGTCAAATGGATCACTTTTTGATTAAAATAATTTTGTAATTTTTTAAAAGATTTTATTTATTTATTTGACAGAGAGAGAGAGACCACAATGAGGCAGAGAGGCAGGCAGAGAGAGGAGGAAGCAGGCTCCCCACTGAGCTGAGAGCCCGATGCGCGCCTTGATCCCAGGACCCTGAGATCATGACCTGAGCCGAAGGCAGAGGCCTAACCCACTGAGCCACCCAGGTGCCCTGATTAAAATAATTTTGAAATACTGGAAGGAGTTTAAATGATTCTTAGCAACCTTCATGCTGAGATTTTATAAACTACAATAATAATTATTTTAATAGGTCATATTTATTTATTATGTATTGTGAACCAGGTACTACACTCAACTTTTCTGCTATGTTATCTCATTTAGCCTCCATAACAGCCCCATGAAACAGGTTCTAGTATTTCTTTCATTTTACAGATGAGAAAACAGAGGTTTAGTGAGATTAAGTAATTTCCCCCAAACTCCAGAGTCCGTGTCCTTAATCTCTGTTCTTGATAGTGCAATTTCTGTTCTACATTGTCTATTCTAAATCATTAACTTGTGTTATAGTCTATAGACTATTTATACAGTCAACAATGTGATTGAGTTTCCATAAAGGCAATGTAGTCTTCAGCTACTTCAATAGTAGTGGTCAGATCAGAGGTTCCACCTTGTATGAGTAAGATTACATTTGGGGTGTATTGCCAAATGATGGGTATCTTATGTGAAGACAATAATAGCAAAGAGGAGCTCAGCCAGGGGAGGATGACCATATGGCGGGATCTGGAAAAAATTGCATGTGGATTGAAGAAGTCATTTGGCCCAGTTGACCATAAATATTTTTAAATGGTTTATTATTACAGAAAGAATATACAATATTCATTGTAGAAAAATAGAAAATACAAAGTAAAGGATGTCACATCCCACCATCCGGTGATTGATACCTTAGTGCATATCTTTGAAATATATTTCAAATATATATTAAATATAGCATATATTTAATATATATTTAATATAATATGTATTTATCTTCTATCTCTTTTAATCTAGATTAGTCCCTTTTCTATGACTGTCGAAAGGCCAGTTGACCTCGAGAATATTCCACCTTTTTAGATTTCTCCGGTTATATCTTCTTTGGTTTATCCCCTGTGCCAGTGATTTTAATTGGATGGATTCAAGCGAAACACCATGGACAGACTCCCACAGGCGATGTTGTATACTTCATGCTTTGTATCACATCAGAAGACATATTACTTCTAGTTTGTCTACCATTAATCTGCTAAAATTGACCTTAACTGAAGTGATTGCTGTCTGAACCCCCTATATGCAATTTTATTTAACCTCTTGTGGTTAGGAAGTACTCTGTGGGGTATTAATTTGACACCAAATGAATGTCCAAGTTTCCATCAACAATTTACCTACAGATTTTAACCTTGATGAACTTTGTCTGAATTGATGTTAACTGGAAGTTTTGAAATGAGGTTTCCCTAATGCTGTCATTCCTTCTACTTTCATTAATTGGCATTTAGAGTGGAGCTTCCCTTCATCTGCTGGTCTGGGCCTCATTTACCTCCTTTTATTGACATGAAGTTGCCTAGATGATGTCTATGGAATGTTACATCCCAGAAGTATATGAAGGAGCCTGTGAAGTTATTGAATATATTTATAATGCTTGGGAAATAAAGAGTAGATCGCTGTCTTTATATATTTAAATCTGGTCCTCTGGGAAAGGAAGTATATCTACTACACATTGTTCTGGAGGGAAGTTTTGGAAACTAACTCAACACAGGGAATAACTTTCTTATAATTAAAGATGCCGATTAACAGAAAGGTTTTCCTCACAATGAAGTGAGGAAACAGTTCTCTCTGGAGATATTGAGGGTGAACATATCATGGTTGTTAGTCCTCAAGACCATCCTCCTCAGTTGAAATTATTAGAAGAACATATAACGATGCCCAGCAGAGTGGTAAATCCAGTAGAAATGGTGCCTAATCTTGTACCAACAGCCTAGAAGCCATACCTGTTCATCAACGAAATCCTGATAAAGCTGAGTAATATGACCAAATGTCAGAGTGACAAACTGAGTGGGTGTCTTTAGCATCTCATTCTTCATTCTGGGATGACAGACAAAGCTCCTAAGGAAATGGAGGAAATGAGCATGGGTGTGATTCAGAGGAAAGTGAGGGTTTGGGGATTGCTCACTGACTGGAGGACCTTAACTTCTTCCCTCCACCCAGGAGCAGTTTACATCCCCCAGTTAAGTGGACTGAATCCTAGAAGCGCACATTTGACAAAATATTAGGAGACTTCTGATCAAGATTGTGTACTACCACCTTATTGCTGAGTGCTCTCCCTGCTTCCCATGTTCTGTCTTTCTACCCATGGACATAGCCCTGTTCCTTTAAGGTTGCAGAAAATAACCCTAAACTGAAAAGCAAAACATTCTTGGGTATGGTGGGAAGATAAGCCACATATCACGTGCAGTCTATCAGAGCAAGTAGAATGTCTGTCCTGAAAATCTTGTAGTCCTAGTCCACACCCACAGTCACTAGCCTGATTAGTAACAACCCACAGATCTAGACCAGAATACACGTTCTACATTCAAATATTGATGATGTTGACAACTTGGACTTAGTCTCAGTTGACTTTCACTTTGTAAATTACCAAACCAGAAAAATCGTATGAGATCAAGTATAAAATTATAGGTGATGAGGAATGAAAATGGGTGGACCTGCTTCTCTAGTACTGTTTGCTGCCTTTCATGGGGGGATACCAGAAATTTAGTGGTCACTATGGCCCAAAATGAAGTATAAAATCTTCCTGGCTGGTGGACATAGACCCATTGGTTGTTGTCCCTTACAAGACTTGGGCTGGGTGGAAGGCACAGTAGTTTCATATAAGATAATCCCAGAGTCCATGCTTCCATATCGTAACTCTTACTGTATCATTGAACCTACTTGAGTTTCGGGTCTCCTTGAGCCTACATTGAACCTACCTGAGAGTAGGTCTGGCATGGCCTACCACACTTGCCCAAGAGAGAAAAGAGGATTCTACTCAGTGGACCAAGAAGAAGGCTGGGTATCATTCCTAGTGGGTGGATTCAGTGTAACTTAAAATGCATGGCCGCAGGACATGTATTCTTTGACCTTTGAACTTTGTGCTTGCTTTTCTCCCCACGTGAAGGAGAGCTAGACAAGGTCTGCGTCCCTGGTTATCACCTTCTCTCTTGTCCTTTTTCCAAGCAGCTATGTAGTTAGGGACCCAGGGACCCTTGTACTTTCCTCAGATCTGCATTAGAGTAGCAGCTGGTTGTCATTTGATTCCCATTTTCCTATTGGTCCTCGTTGTAAGAGATGCATCACGAACATTAAGCATTCTAGAGTAATTGCAATAATGCTAGCAAACTGGCAACACATACTACCTTAATTCCTCTATGTGTTTTTAATTCTTTCTCATTTTTGATTATTTGTATTCTCTATCATATGCCATTTTAGCATACACTTTCCTAATTAGTCTTACTCCATAATGAATTTGTGTTTATTTGTATAATACTCGGACGCCCAAACTTTTCCACCAAAAGCCATGATACCGCCTACCTGGAACTTGGGCCAGACTTCACAGGAAAAAGACACAGTCCTCCACAAAAATGCCCTCACTGTAGATACCAGCCATGGATTGGGATCCCTCCAAACATCCTCACATCCGACCAGCTGGCTACAAAGTCAGGGATTCCTGCTACCCCCTTAATTTCGATAATTCACTAGAATGACTCAGAATTCTGGAAAGCCCTATACTTAGGATTAGAATTTTATTATAGTATAAACAAACAAGATCAACAGCCACCACCAAAACCAAATCAAAGTCAGCCAAAGGGAGAGATGTATAGAGCATGGTCCAGGAGGGTTCCAGACATGAAGCTTCCATCAGCCTCAGGGATACATTGTCCTCTTGGGTGATCCATTTGTAACAATATGCCAACCATCTGACTCTTGCCAACCATCTGAGATTTTGGCGTGTGGAGCTTGTATTGAGCCTTGATCACCTGTGGTTGACCTTTAGGCTCCAACCACTCCTGGAGGTTCTGGCTAATACATTTAGTTTCTAGTTCTTCCAGAAGTTCGAACAGATAGGGCAAGTTCTAAAACTGCTATCATATATCACACTGTTAGACTGTTCAGAGGCAAACTCTCCCAAGCAAAAGAAACACTCTTATCAGGCAAATTATTCCAGGGCCTTCATGATCTCCCAGTAGCCAAGGCAAAGGCCAGACCTCTCTTTGGACAAAGCTGATTCTCTACTACACACATCCCAGGTCTGTTGCAGGGTTTGGGCTTACAACTTCTGGTCAGTACATAACTGAACAACCTGTCCCTTTATCCTGTTTGGGATTTTTTAAATTATTCAGTGCTAAATAAGTGATTTTAAAGCTATAGTCAAACATGAGTTGAAGCATACCTTACATTTCTGCACGACAAAGAATATGCCTTCACTTGATTTAGAAATAAAGGAGGATTCTAGACTGCTGTGTTAGCACTAAATCTCCCCCAATTAGAATAAAACAGAACAAATAGTCTAACAAAAATAAAAATACAAGTACAACATCTACAATTAAATTAGGGGATGAAGTATTCCTGTGAACCTAAAATATGAACAAGTGTCAACAAAGAATTCATAGCTTTAGATCCATCAGCATCTGTCAAGTATGAAGGAGAAAGCTGAAGAAAGGCAAAAGGGTGTTCTGGAGAATAGGAGAACCTCAAAGTCACCAAGAGGTTACTTGCTAGAAGGTTCCAGGAGACAATCTGAGATGGCAATTTTTAGAGTGCACGGCACTGAGACGGGCAAGGGAGTACTGTAGGCTCTGAAATGTTAGAGTCGTATGGACCCAGGAACTCTCAAAACCAGAAGACCTAAGCCTAGAGGGACACAGTCACACTTAGGAGAAACTTTTTAGAATAGAATCTAAATTGAGCAAGACAGGAACAATGAGAAAAAGGAAAGAGAAAGTCCAGATAAAAGTGGACAGGAAGGTAAGAGGTAGCGGACTTTAGAAAGCAAATGGGGCAGTTAAAAAGGGGACAATAAATACATAAAAATGAGCAAATCCAATCCGGCAAATTATGAAAGGGACAACCATCACCAAATGGGATGTTCCCCATATGCAAGGCTTGTTTACTGCTCCAGTTTATCAGTGGTGTTCTCTATTAATAGAAAAAGGAGAAAAAGTACTGATCATCTATATCAGAGATTGGCAAGCATTTTCTTAGAGACAGATTCTTAATATTTTAAGCCTGAAGGTCATACAGACCTTTGTTGCAACTATTCAACACTGCTACTGTAGAGCAAGAGAAGTCACGATACAGAAATGAGTGGGCATAGCTGTGTTACAATAAAACTTTATAAAAAAGAGGCAATCAGCTTTTGGTTTGCTGATCTCTGATCTAGATAGAAATATTTGTGATATGAGATTTAAAAAATAAATCTCGGCAAACTGAGAATAAGAGAATCTTATTTAATGTGATTTTAAAAATCTATAAAAACCTATCACTCATATGATACTCAGGGAATTCTGAAAACGTTTCCTGTGAAATTGGGAACAAGATAAGGATGCCCGCTATCACCATTTCTATTCAACATTATACCAGAGCTCCTAGCCAAGCAAGTAAGTGCAGAAAAAGAACATATGAAAAGGATGGAAACAAAGAAATCTATCATTTGCAGATAATATGATTGTGTATCTAGCAAAATCTAGAAGAAACTAAATCATCAGTAAATTTAATAAGATTGTTGAATTCAAAGTCAATATTCAAATTTCAATTATTTTTCTTTTTTTCCTTTTTCATTTTTTTTAAGATTTTATTTATTTATTTGACACAGAGAGAGAGATTACAAGTAGGTAAAGAGGCAGGCAGAGAGACAGGGAGAGGAGGAAGCAGGCTCCCTGCTGAGCAGAGAGCCCGATGTGGGCTTCGATGCCAGGACCCTGGGATCATGACCTGAGCCGAAAGCAGAGGCTTTAACCCACTGAGCCACCCAGGCGCCCTCAATTATTTTTCTGTATACCAGCCACATAGAGAAACTTAAAAATTTTTAAGTATATAATTTATAATAGTATCAAAAATATCTAATACCTAGGAATAAAACTAGTGAAGAAGCATGAAACAGGAACACTAAAAACACAATATTTTTAAAGAAAGTAAATGAGACCTAAATAAATGATGATACTTACTATATTCATGGCTCAGAAGACTGTCTTTTAAAGTGGTCCATTATCCCCAAATTAATCTCTGTACACAATTCAATCCAATAAAAATGCCAGCAGGTTATTATTGTTTTTTAAACAATTGGACAGTTAATTCTGAAGTTGATATGGAAATGCTATGAACCCCCCAAAAAAATCTAATACAGTCTTTAAAAAGGAGAAAGCTGGAGAGCTTACACCATAAATACCAATATCTATTATGAAGCTACAGTGACTAAAATTATGGTGTTTGAGTAAGCACAAACATACAGAAAAGAGGGGATTCCAGAAAGATCCACTTGTGATCAGCTGACTTATGACAAATACAGTATTTCAATACAGCGGAGAAACAAAAACATTTTCAATAAATAGTGCTGGAACAATATCAGAATGTGTAAACACACACAGGTCTCTCTCTACCTCACATGATAAACAAAATTCTGGATAGATTGCTGCTCTAAACAGGAAAGGTAACACAGTAAAGCGTTTAAAATTAAACAAAGGGAATATATTTATGACATTGAGGTAGGCAAAGATGTCTTAAACAGCACATAGAAAACACCAGCCAAAAAAATGTTAATGGGTAGTGGTACTATTTTTAAATTTAAAACTTCCCAAGGGCCTGGGTGGCTCAATGGGTTAAGCATCTGCCTTTGATTCAGGTCAGGATCTCAGGGTCCTGGGATCGAGCCCCACATTGGGCTCCCTGCTCAGCAGGGAGCCTGCTTCTCCCTCTCCCTCCCTGCTTATGCTCTCTCTCTCTTTCTCAAATAAATAAAATCTTAAAATAAAATAAAACTCCCATTCATCAGAAGATACCATTATGTGGTTGAAAAAGCAACTGAAATTATAGGAAGAGATATTCTTTATACATATATCTAAAAAGGGACTCATTCAAAACACCTAAAGAATTTCTACAAGTCAGGAGGAAAATTGACAAAAGACTTGACCAGACACTTCATAGAAGAAGATACCAAATGACCAATACACATATGAAAAGGTGTTGAAATTCATTCATCTACAGAGAAAAAATTCAAATTAAACCATAGTAAAGTATCACTACAGTTCCACCAGAATGACAAAAATGAAAGAAAAAAAAATGCTGTCAAGGATGTGGAATTATTGGGACCCCCATATACCGCCGGTGGGAATATATATTGAGATAATCAACTTTGGACAACTTTTTGAAAGTATACCGTATTCTATAACCCAGCAATTCCACTCCTAAGCATATACCCAACAAAAACACAAGCATATGATCCGCAAAAGCATGTTTCAGTAAGTTCAAAATCATGCTGTTTGAAATAGCTCAAAAAGCAGACCTTACTGGGGGCTCCTGGGTGGCTTAGTCAGTTAAGTGTCTGCCTTTGGCTCTGGTCATGATCCTGGGGTCCTGGGATCAACCCCTGTTGGGCTCCCTGCTCAGCGGGGAGTCTCTCCCTCTGCCCCTCCCCCTCACTCACGCTCTCTCACATGCACGCACTCTCTCTCTCAAATAAATGAACAAATCTTTTTTAAAAAAAACCAGACCTTACTGAAATGCCCATCTATAGTAGGATATTTACATACTGTGACACTAACAGTATGAGAAAGAACAACTCACAACAGACACCCAATAGGACGTGTACCAGAAATATAGTAAGGAGCGAAAGTAGTCAGAATAAAAAGAAAGTCCATACTGTACGAATCCATTTATGTAATGTACAGACAGAGGAAATGAATCAGTGCCACCGGGAGAGTGAGTCTTGGAGGTTATCAACTAGAAAGAGGCATGAATGAGGGGCTCTAATGAGGGGCTCTGGGGGCTGCTGATTTTCTGCTTCTCCATCTGGGTACTACTGGTTGTGTGGGTATGTTCCCTTTGTGAAAATTCAGTGAGCAGCACACTTTGATACTTGTACTTTGCTAGATCTGTATTATACTTTAATGAAAAAGAAATGGAAATGGAAAAATAATCCTGGAGAACAGAAAGAGATTTAAAAACAAAATGAATGACTATGAGTTGACTGTTGTTAAATTTGAATGATGGGTTCATGAGGGTTAATTGTATTATTCCTGTTATTGTTAAATATGTTTGAAATTTTGGAGGGCACCTGGGTGGATCAGTCAGTTAAGTGTATGACTCTTGATTTCAGCTTAGGTCGTGATCTCAGGGTTGTGAGATCGAGCCTGGTGTTGGGCTCTGCACTCAGAGTGGAGTCTGCTTGAGATTCTCACTCTCCCTCTGCCCCTCCCTTCCCCCCCAAAATAAATAAATCTTTAAATATGTTTGAAATTTTATGAAATATAACATAAAAATAAGAGTTGACGAAAAGGACAAGATAAAGATAATATGCGTATTATTTACAGATAAGGAGATGTATAAACATGACACTAGTACCCCTAAGGAAGAGGAGAGAAGTGAGGCATGGAGCCACTGTTTTTGTTATAAAATTTTAGGACCATTTGATTTCATAAACTATGTGCATGTATTACTTAAAGAAATTTAAAAATAATTTAAATGTCAAAAAATAAAAATGGTTGGAAGGAAAGGATCGATGAAGAAGTCCTATGATTTTAATCTCAAATGATAAAATCGTGTCTGGGATTTATATTACTTGAGGGAATTGGCATAAAAGAACAGAAATTAGAGTCAGGGAGACTGGCATGCTATAATTTCATACAAAATATAGCATTTATGACCTGAAAGAAAAGGAAAGAAAATCAATAAGGAGTAATAACTGTGCTGAGGAATACACCGGCAACAGGGGTTTTGAGACAGAGAGAAATTGCGTATGACGTAACGGACGAATATATTTTAACAAGTCAGTAAGTCAATTCTAATTTTTCAAGCTTACTTGACCACATTATGTTGCAGTCATATAAGCTTAAGAGACATCCCACTGAATCCTATTCCAAGGATAAGACCTTGGGGAAATCTGAGCTAAAGACCATTAATAAGCAAAGCAGGTACTTTGCATCGTTCGGAACTTACCTAAGATAGCACCCGCTAGCACCCAGTAATTAATTCCAGTCACTCCTCCCAGCCAAGTACGATTCCTGGGCCTTATGGCAAACTCAGTAGTTGGGCTACTCAACTCATACCCACTTGCCCTCTTCTGTAAAATATTTTCTATCCTCAGACTTGTGGCCATGTGACTTGGTTTCCACCAGTGATACAAAAGCAAAAGTCAACAGGGAAAGATTCTGCATTCCTGAGAAAACGGACAGAAATTTTCACAGCCCAGAGAGGTTCAGAATAAGCAGTATCTTTAAAAAATCGTATTTTTTTTAGACCAAAAAAAAGGTCTTATTGAGGTCGACCTCTTTCAGGGTGATGTTGTTGTAGAAGCATTAGTGCGTGTCAGTGATCTATGTTTAAAGCCAATATTTAAATCCATATATCCACTTTTTAGGTTTGATTAAATGTATAGAACTGCACACGAGTGCAAACACTTTTCCATTTGGAGCCTTGCTCAAGGAGCGGTTACACTCAGAGCTAAAACTATTCTAAAACTAAACTCAATGCGCAATTTACGTATAGGACTATATTTAGAATAGCGGCTCTCCTCAATAGCACGTGATCTGAATGATCTGATAGCACAATAGGTTCAATAATTATCCATTCAGCCACAGAAATGCTTGTCTAGGAAATTGAATCACCTCAATTATCCAGTTTGGGGATTCATAATGAAATATCGAATAGGTTTTATCTAAATATGTTTACTATTTTCTTCTAGCAAATGTGCCTCTAAATTATATAATTTGTCTAGATAGTAAACATGATTTAGGAGAAGCAGCATAATTTTTGGAATCAGAACTAGTTTCCAGCCTTAGCAATGCCGCTCACCAGATGTGGGATTTGGGTAAATTACTTCACCTCTTTGAGTCTTAAACTCTTCATCTATAAAATGGGGACATATGAATACACCTTATACCATGAGTTTAAATAATCTGTGTAGAATGCAATCAATATGTGTTAGTTCCTTTCCCACGTTCATAAAATCTATCTCAAAGGTCACTACCATTGATTAAGATCCTGAGAATCCAAAGCAGTAAGGAATAGCACATCTTTTATTTTAGCTGTTTAAAGCAATTGATCTATTTTTTCCCCCAAATTGCTCAAATGAAAACAAAGTATCATTTATGGTAGGGTTCTAAATCTACTTGCAAGACCCCCAGGCAAATTCAGGGGATGGACCATTTTACTGAAGCCTTCCCACTGATAATAAGTCTGATAAAACCAGAAAGGAAGCAAATGTTTAAAAAATGAAAGTTTCAGTTCAGGGAAGGATTGGAAAAGGGAATTTAAATACAAATGTGATGACAAACCATTGGATGATATATGCTCTTGTACCACAAGTAACTAGCTGGGGAGGAACATGTTATTTACAAGTAGGAGGGGGAAGAGAAGATACGGAAGTGCCATCATTTGCCTTTGATTCTTCTGTTTGATAAAAAAAAAAATAAATCATTTTCCCTTGACCGAATGAATATAGTGATGACCCAGGAGATTTTGATGGCCTTCTCGGAGAATTAAAATCAGCTTTTCTCCATGGGTGGGGTGGGTGTGCTTCCCCTGGGGAATTTGATCAGCGCCCCTACTGTGGTTGTCATTATTCTTATGCCCCAGCTCCTCCTGAGAACCGTTGAGTAACAGGGAAAACAGAGCTGCTGAGGGGAGTTAGGTAAAACAGAGGAAAAGTTGAGACTCACCGAGAATCATTTCAGCTGAGAGTGATATGGGGCAAATCAATTGGTAACTTTACTTGCAGAAATCTATAGGAATCTTTTTTTTTTCCTCCTGCTGAAAAGGTTCTATAAATCTAACAATAAGTAGTATGTACCTTCTTTCAATCAGAAACATGTACTACTGATGAGTCGGGCTCTTCTCAGAAAATATAACCTCTGCTTGCTAGCCCCAGTGAAAAGCTCAGCTGGAAATAGTGATATTCAGAATAGATAACCTAAAATGATAATCCCCCGGAACCAATGTGCAGGAAGATGCGGGGCTGAATGGGTAACAGTCACCTGGGGAGCTTATTAAAACTACATCTTCCCAGACTTTAGCTCATGGAGTTTGGTTCTGTTGTCCTATGGGCAGGCCCAGGAACACATATTTTTCAAAACTTTCCAGGTAGACTAAATTTATGGCCCACACATACAATAATGTACAGTGCACTTGCAAAAAAGAATCAGGAACTTTATGTACAGATACGGGCCAATCTTCAAGATACTTTAAGTGAAAAATGCAAGAGTGTGTATCATTTGCTACCAGAGCTGCTAAAAAGAAGGATGAATATACATATTTGCTTATATATGCATGAAATACCTCCGGAAAGCTGCACAAAAAGCTGATAATATCAGTCTTGCCTCTGTAGCAACAAACTGGATGGTTAGCAGACAGGAGTGGGAAAGAGATTTTATCACAGCATAACCTTTTGTATCTTATGAAATTTGAGCTAAGTAAAAATATTATGTGTTCAGATGACTGAAAAATATTATTTCGCTAATACTCATGGCCAGCTATAGCTTATAAATAATTTTCCAAGTAAGTCTAATGTTCAGCCAGGATTTTATCTACTGGCCAAGAAATATATAATATGTAACATATTAATGTAATAGTACATAGTATGTAACATATCCATGTCTCTAAGAGATTAAGGATTTCTCCTTCTAGGAAGATAGAATACTGAAAAGTTAGACACAGGGTAGTTACATTAATGTGAATGCTACATTCCTGGAAACCTCACTTATTTCCAATCTGTAGAGGCCAACACTAAGGCCAACAATAAATGTGATAAAGGACGGTGGGTCAGTTCACCAGCTAATTTGTCCCCTCCTAAAGAAAATAGTAAAAACACGGTTTACAATGTATGCATCCATTCAGCTTTGAATTATGTAATACTTGATAATTTTTTGTAATTGGAAGAGATATGAATTACTTCAAAATATATACATAGAGACTTTATTAATGTTTTATAACCACACCACTTCAAATTAGTGAAGTTTGAAATGACATTAAATGCACCCACTTTGCTCTTGAATTCCATTTGATTAGCCTCCTCAAAAAAAAAATCTTCACAGAAAATATATTTTGATGGGATTCATTTGGTTTTTATTTAGAGTGATCAAGGAACACCCACTTGACACTGGTTTTCTGCATTTCCTATGAAACTGTTGTGACCATTGTGCTCCTTGATGCCACTTGCATAAATCATAATTTCTCCACTTAAATTTTTGTACCAGAAAAATGGTTTTGAGAACTGTATGCTTCCCCTTATTAGGTGAGAATTGCTGCCAAGACCCTGGGGATTGAACTTGATGGTCAATCACAGTATATGGCGAACTTCCTAACAGATTTTGGGATGATCCAGCCTCGGGAGAGGAGAAAGGAAAAGTAAGTATCACCTCTTTATAAAATTTAAGTAGCATAATTTTTTAAAAGCAAGCAAAACAACCATGCCCTGGCTAACAATTTTCACAGTTTCTGGTTTTTATTAAAATTTGGCTCCCTACACAAAGTAAAGCAATTGAGTGGGTCATAATGAGGTTCTTTTCTTTGAGAGGATCTTGGGGATAAGCAAAGCAATGAGAAAAGCTCCGACTTTTGATGTCGTGATTCTGGAAGGGTTGACTCTTGAACGCACCTCTTACATGGCTCGACAAGAACAGTGAGGGAAATGCTCGAAGAGCTCCATGTCAGTCGTAAAGAAAAACTAGTATGTTTGACTCTTTCCCACCACGTGGATGGTGCCTTGGGAACCAATCAAATTCTTTGGACTTTCTCTAGTCTTTTGCTTGGTTGGAACCTGCACAGACCCATCTAAGAGAAATGACTAATCTGCATCTGGCAGAATATTCAGACCATAAGAGAAACATGCTCGAACCCAGGGTAGAAAAATAACGTGGCTTATAACCACTGAATGTAAAATGGTGCAGCCACTTTGGTAAACAGTCTGGCGGTTCCTCCAAAGGTTATAAATAGAGCGGCCACGTGACCCAGAAATTCCACTGCTGTGCGTTAGTTTCCAGTTTGTCAGCCTCACCTGGTAACTTCAGTAGATCCAGTGGGTGAATTGGAGAAGAGCTAAATTGTTTCCCAGTCTTAAATTAAGAGTCATCTGGGATAGAGAGTAATTATCTTGTTTCTTGTCTCTATGAACTTCTGTTTTATACATGTGTCTCTATTTTTATACATACACACTCAAGTTTTTTACTTTATTTGCTTAAGATAAACATATAGTATTGATTATTGAAAATACAGAAAAACATCTTGAGCCTTGTACCCAATGATAGCTACTGTTAATATTTTGCTACTTTATGCTCCTTCTTAGGATGTATTTACATTTATTTATACACATTTGTTTCATAAAAGTAGGGGCAAATATTTTACAATGTTCTAACCTAATTTTCCCAATTTCATGAAAGTATCTGCTAGAATATTATTCTCATGGTTAAAGATAGTATCTCACGTGGTTTTTGCTTTTTGAATTAGCTGTCCCTGAGAAACATATTCTAAGAAAGAGATTTGTGTGGTGTGCCATGATTTCATTGATGAGTGCCCATGGAATAAGCCCTTAAATGGGCTGGTACAGGAAGCAGGTTTGAGTCAAGGGAGGAGCAGAACTACACTGAAGTTCCAGTAAAGAGTCTGGGAGCTCTGGAGCTGGGATGACCCTTCAGAGTTGTCCCTCTTTAAGGCAAAGGACGTGAGTCCTTGAATTCCTTTACCATCCATCATTAGGTGGGGACCGTGCCCTAGGAATAGGTGTGACTTTGGGCAAGGCAGCTCTCTTAGCTAGGGCAATTCACAGATAAAAATTCAACTGAAAGCCATTAGTTGGCATTATTACGAGCAACTGAGTAATGAATTCCTTAGTCCTGAACAAGGAATCTGGATGACATATCATAGTACTTTCTAAAGTCTATGTCCTGTGCTGCTTGAATTCACTTATATATTTTATTAAATTTTTCACTGTATCCTTACTCTATTTATTGTATATTTCACTCATTTTCTTGGCCAACATTTCTGCTGGTCTAAGTGACTTATACGATGGGGTGACCCACACCCTCATCTGTTATGGTTCTGAGCCCCAGGGCACCATGACATTTTTAGGCCACGGCTGTTGTACTCACATAGTCATTGTCAAAACCGGGCCATGTAGTATACCAAGAGATTCTCCAGCGTATTGCCTCCGTACCAAAGATACCCTTCCTGCCCTCACGGTGAAGCAGTTGCACTGCCTCCCCCTGATGCTCACAGTCAACTAACCATGTCAGGATGGTGACTCCTTTCCCTCTATACTACTTTCTTCTCATCATGAGGACACTAAAGTGACAGCAGTAGTTTTCATTGAAAGTTTAATGGGATTCTTATTGTATCTTTTGATAGAACATTTCCCCCTTTGGAGGGCAGAACATTGAGACCTGCACTGTTGAGAGTCGTAGTGATGGGAAGCACAAATTCTGCAAGTTGGTCACTCAGAGGGATGGTGAACAAAGATACTCCTACTTCCTGTTCTTGGGTCCCAGACCCATATATTCTACCTTTTGGGAACATGGCATCATACAGTAGTCATTGGTCTAGGGTGTTACTAGGTCTTAGGACATAAGCTCCCCCATTCTTGTAGAGTCTCAGCTCCAAGCTGGTGCCTCAGTTACACTTTCAAAAGGCTCTTCTGTCACTCTAGACTGGCAACCTATGGGTGGTACGGTGAGATCAAACCAGTGGATCCCATGGTCATGTGGCAACTACCATATCTCCTTAGTCGTCAAGTGGAGTATCTTAAACCTATGCAGTGTTGTGCAAGATCCCATATCAGTGGATCAAATACTCTGTAAGCCCTTGAATTGTGGTGCTGAGATCCTATGGATAGAAAAGGCAAACCCACACCTGGAATGTCTTTTGATTCCAGCCAGCCAAGGTGAATTGCTGCTGCTCCTTGCAGAACAGAAGGAACTTAGAGTGGTCACTTGATCACCAAGTAGGTGGTTGGTGTCCTTGAAGCTTATGCCATATCAGAATGTAGCACTGGTCTCTACTGCTGGGAGGTGGGATGCTTGGCAGTAGCAGGAGCAAGATCAGCCTTGGTGAGTGGGAGCCATGCTGGGCCTGAGCATGGCCTCCATCCCTGCTACTGTGACTTCTCTGTGTATGTGACCATTATACCAGCACTGGAATGGCTAATAATAGAGGCTAGCTGAGAGCACCTGACCATGCCATTCTGTATTTTTCATTGTTCAGTGCTGCTTCTACAAAGAACGATGAAGGAGAGCAGGACGCTTTCCAGAGAGCACTTTTACACCTGGCACAAAGATCTTCACACTCAGGCTCATTCCTACAGGCCCATCCACAGAAATCTTCCCCAGACGCCCTTGTCACCAGTCTGCTAATTTCTCTTTCTCTCGGTCCCTAAACAACCAGCTAAATCACTTTCTTCATGAATTGGTACGTAGGGTCATTTTGGTCCATCCTTCTTTCCATGCAAGGTGGGTGACCAGGTGCCATGCCTGACGCTCTGCCCATTTTGAGGATTTCCCTTCACAGTTTTCTTGCAGAGACACCCTTGAGTGGAGCTAGAGTACAACAGCACTCGTGGTAGGATGACCCATCCATGGAGCATCTGGTGGGCTTTTCCCTCTTCCACAAGCTAATTATCAGGGACCCATCATGTGGCCATAGGTTTGCTGAGGGAAAGATGCCAATGCAGCTTAATTGTACCTTCTATCCTGCTAATGCTCAATTCTGGATTTACCACTTCCACCTTATAATGGATTGTTGCTGAGTCCACCTGACCCTATGACTTGACCGTTCCCAGAGAAGGCTCGGCTGAGAGCCATCCACGGCCAATACCCCAGCAGCTGGAGGAATGAAAGTCTTAGCTCATGCCTCAAAAAAAGAACTTCAGTTCTCTAAAGTGGAGAATTTCGGGTGTTCCTTATTTTTTGTTTGTTTGCTTTTTATTTTGTTCTTTTAGCACAACTTTGAAAGTTCTTATTGTGAGCAGAGTTTGTAAAAATTAAAGAGTTATAAACCAAAAATGGAGAAGTAATGAGATGATGAGACCTGAAATGAGGTGACATGGGTTCTAGCCCTCCCTTTGCTATTATCTTTGAATTTTGCGTTTGACTGGTCATTTCACTTCTCAGAGCCTTAATTGCCTTATCTACATGATGAGACAGTTGAATGAGATCAATTTTTCCCAATCTAGAGTCTACTGAGAAAGTAATAAAAATTCAAGAGCTATTTCCAGTATTTTATAAAGTCTAATGAAAATAATTTATCTATCCTTGATAAGGTTGCAGAGGGATCAGGTGGGGGACACTGCACTGACAATTTAGGCAAGCAAGAAAGCAGCGTCTGACAAATACTGTAGAATAAAAAAATCCTAGAACATCATTATATGATAGGTATTTCCAAGGTCATCTGGTCCAAATCACAAACAGGTGCACAAATGCCCTCATTATAATTATGAACCTTTCTTTGAGCTCTTCAGTATCATGAGTAAGCCCAGTTTCAGAGGGCTCTACTCATGACACTGTCTAGATGTGCTCTCCTCCTTTCCTCACCTCCCATTCTCTCCTCTGTTCATTCTAGTTGAGCTTCAATACCCACCATTCCAATGAAACTGCCAAATCTGATAGTCTCTGCTTCATTAACTGGCATGCAACACAATTGACCATTCCCTCGTTGACATTATTTCTTCTTTTAGCTTCCTGCATAGCATCTCTCCTGCCTTTCCTCCTAACTCACTGGTTGAACCTTCTCAGTCTTGTATTCTGGCTCCTCCTCTTCTTCTAGCCAGGCTCTAAATGTTGGAGTACCATTGGCCCAATAACTTGACCCTATTCCCTTAAGTGGTATCTCTCATTCTCATGGCTTCAGGTAGTTTGAAGTTTTTCAAATCAGTATCTTTCATTTGTCACCTCTTCTCTGAAACTTAATTTCAAATACCCAAATTCATACATGAGAGCTCTTCTTGAATGGCTAATAGGCATTTAAAACTTAATTTGTCCATGGAGAACTTCCCCAAAAGAGCAAATATGTGAAAATGGCACCATTTCTACTAGATTTCTCAGGCCCAAAACTTAGAACACATCCATAATTTAGCTCTCTGTTTCTCCAGAGTACCCCCAAATTCTGTCACTTCTAACTCCAAAAACTACCTCAAATCTGTCTACTTCTCTTTATGTCCATTATCTTATCTCCCACCAAGTCATCTCCATGTCATCCCACTAAGTCATCTCTTTGCCTGAGCTATTGCTACAACCTTCCGATTGATCTCCTTGCTTGCTCTCTTGCTTTCTGTAACCTAATTTCCATGTAACAGCAAGATCAATTTATATGAATATAATCAGATCACGTCGTTCCTCTGCTTAAAATTCACCAAATGCCTGGCTTCTGATTGTACTTACAGTCTTAATTTCTTTTCTTTTTTTTTAAGATTTTATTTATTTATTTTGAGAGAGAGAGAGAGAGAGAGAGTGAGCACGAGCAGTAGGGAGGAGCAGAGGGAGAAGCAGACTCCCCAACAAGCAGGGAGCCCAATGCAGAGCTCAGTCCCAGGACTCTGGGATCATGGCCTGAGCCGAAGGCAGATGCTTAACCGACTGAGCCACACAGGCACCCCTACAGTCTTAATTTCTTAACTTGGCCTACCATGCCATAAATGATCTGAACTCTGCATCTCTGAACTTCCCATAAACATCATCCACCCTGTCCATAGCCTTTCAGCCAAATTGGCCTTCTCTCTCACTTAAGACTCTATGTACTAGCTATTTCCTTTTCTTAGAATATTTTTTTCTTGATCCTCATAGTTTTGGATGCTTATTGTCATTCCTGTCTCAGTTGAGATGTCCACTCCTGGCCACTCAATCCAAAGTAACCATCTAGTCTTGTCCTACTTTTATGCCTTATCCAGTTCTCTTCTAACACTTTCTGTGATGTCCACTTCCTGGACTTCTTTTTGCTTATGTATTGATTGTGTCTTCTCAGTAGAATGTGAGTTCTACGAGAGCAGCAACATTAGCTCCTTTGTGTTTGTTCTTTCCTTGAGGCTTAGAAAAGAGCTTGGCACTTAGTAGATGTTCAATAAAAATTTGCTAAAGGAATGAAGGAATTAGGAGACTCTGGGACCCAGAGAATCTCGACTAACATTGGTAACTGCTATCCAGCATTTTCTTTGTCAATAAAAAGCTCTTATTTCTCAAATTTGTCATTTTGGGGAAGAAGATTTAGAGCAGCAAATACAGTGGACATGAAATGTTAATCCCCCAGAGATGTAGTAAAAGTTACTTCATGATAGAGGTATTTTCATTTGTATATACATACTGTCCTTATTTCAGATAATCCACAGAACTATAATTTATTCTGATAGGCTACCTTTGCTGATAATAAAGTGAGAGATAACTTTCATAATAATTTGACAGAATACTCTCAACAGGGTTTATTGTCTTGTCTTTTCATGCCAAGTCCAAGAAGTTTGCCCAGGTCTGGCTAGATTACTTCTCTTCTTGACAATCAAATTTAAAAAAATCAAATAGCAGTGAGTTTGTGTTTGATCTTGCTGGGTGAAGGGACCACACTAGATATTTTTAAATATCCTAACTGCAGTAATTATAATGCATTTTTCTGAAGTCTGGTTTACTCCATGATAAACACAAGCAAATTCAATTCTCAAACCTGACCTGATCATTCTTTTCTTCCCCTTCATTCCCTTTCCTTACGGAATCACCATCCAAAATCTAATCGTTCGTTTATGGTATCCAACAAGAGGAAAATTTCTATTGTGCGTTATTGGTAACTAAAATGTATGGGGTACTTAACAGGTACCAGCCTCTATTCTCTGTGTTTTAGGTAGCTTAATTCACGTATTCATGTAACCCTAATGACACATGTACTATTGTTCTGACCATTATACAGATGTGAAAACTGCAGCACAGAGCGGTTAAGAAACTTGACTAAGGTTAAACAGCTGGTAAGCCGTGAAGCTGGGCCATATACCCAGGCCAGTCTAACCCTGGAACCACTGCACTACTGTGTAAAGTGGTAAAACTCTGATGTTTCCCTTTGTTCTGATAACCTGTTATTACTCTGGTCACTTTTACAGCTTGCTAAATAGCAGCTACTACCTTTTCCAGGAAAAAAAAAAATCCCAATTTCTTCAAGATCTCATTTTACATGGTTCCAAATCTCCCCATCACCCAGGTCACCTGTGGAAATACAGGGATGTCTGTGAGTCCTCTTAAAGAGTCGGAACTAAGCATCAGTCCACGTGTAGGTTTAGCTGTGTGTGGAGAGAGATGATGAGTTTCTTTTTATTATTATACGTAATTTAATTAATGGACTATCAAATCATCTTAGCTTATTGCATCATGCTCTTTACTCATATGTCTGCGAAATACAATTTTTACAGGCTCCTTAGAGCTGCTGTATATACTTCCCAAAACACCTCTCAGGAACCGAACAAAAAGATTTCATTATCTGAAAATGGTCTTCCCTTAACAGCAAGGGACGCATGCATGTTCAAGCCCACAATGGTCTAAAATAGTGCCCATGTGAAAGATTAAAAAAAAAACAACCTGAAAACATTTTAATTTTTTAAACATCAAAATAATAAAGTAAAACAAGAAATATTGTTCCAAAAGCTATTAAAAGCCTGCTGACAGTACAGGGAAAGAGAACAATGAGAGTCCCCAGCACATGGAGGCCTTCTGCTCTATGTAATAGGGAAAAGACAGTATACATTAAAAGAAAGAAAGAGCACGAAAGAGTTTGATTTCACCGCAATCTTTCTCCCTCTCCTGCTTTAAATTCTCACCATTGCTCAGCTTCCTGGCTGCTTATTCTCTAGTATTTTCCCCTGCGTTACTCTCTGGATGAACAATTAGCACTGTTTTTTTCCTACCTGCGTGATGTTGGAGCCTTTCACTAAAGAGTCAGTTCAATGATGTCATCTAAAGCTTCCTTATTTGACTTCTGGCCTGGGTGAAATGCTTTACTGTGGGGCTATAATACCAGAGTTTGCCCTCAGCCACACGAGAAGGAGCCATTCAGGAACACTTGTCAGCTCTTCTTTCTCTTTTTCTTTTTTTCCTGTGTGACATTGGGTAGATTTTGAAAAACCTAAGTGATAGATCCTACAGTTATTCCCAATATTCTGCCTCTGGTTTTATTCAACCTGTCCTGAGATCTTGGGGAAATCCAGTTCCATTGTCAGGTACTAGCCAGCCAGATTTCAGGTCATCCACATATCTGATGATATGCCATCTACCTATTTAGCCAAGCTGTTCATGAAAAAGTTAACAAATGGTAAGTTAAGGATAGGGCTCTGGGGTAAGATCACTGGACATGTCTTTTTTAGTAAACAATGACACATTACTCAACACTTTTTTAAAATGATTATTCTATCATTGATGGACCACCCCAAGTATCCCAACAGCTGGTTCATCTTTGTCTGTCTTGTGGCCATGGACATAATTCAGGTGTGCCATTTCAGTAACACTCTTGGGATATATTAGTCCTTTACTCTTCAGTGGCATTAGAGAGCAGAGATTGAGACCATGAATTCTGGAATGTGCCAACCTATGCTTAAATGCATGTTCACCTGTTTTAGCTGTGGGGTCTGAGGTGTTACTGCTATAAACCCCTGGTAGCTTATCAATAAAATAGGGAGAAATAATGCTTAGGATCAAGTGAGAAAATGCATATAATACATTTAACCTAGAGGCTAACATCAAAAAAGTGCTAAAGGATATTAGCTCTTCTTAACAGTAGTAGTTCACCTACCCAAAAAGAAAATGAGGTTAGTCTGGTACAGCTTAATCTTAATGAGCCCATGCTGGGTCTCAGCGAACACCACTTCCCTTTGTAAGAATTTACATGTTCTCATCTTACACTGTTTGAAAACCCATCCATTTTAATAATCCATTCTGTAATTTTGCTTAGGGATTAATGTCAGGCTCACTGATCTATAATTACAGAATTCACTATTTTCTTCCATTGAAAATTTGCACTGCATTTGTTCCTCTCCAGTCCTGTGACACTCTCCCCCACTCTCCCCTTCTCTCCCATTCCTCAGAGGGAACAGTCACTGGTTCGGAAGATTCACCCCCTGCTCTCTGCAGCCCTCTCTTGAAGTTCATTTCAGCAAGGGCACTTGATGTTCTCTATCTTCCCACCTATCTTTGACATCAGTCCCTCTTAAACTAGTTTGTTCTCCTCTCTCCAGCCTGAAGATCATTGTCTCTGACGCAGAAGACAGACAGAACAGGAACGGAATGGTCCTGCTTTCTTGCTGTCGTCTGTTATCACCATCTGTCTCAAGCAGAGGGCCTACCCCTTCCTGTTTGTTCTCTTGCTTGTTAGGATAACTTTCAAAATTCCCCTATTTTTGCCTTATTATTTTATACAAACTTTGGTTATCTATTCCTCTTTCTGCTTTTTGTCTTTTCAAAATAGAAGCTCAGATCTTTCTAGCCTAAAATGGCATTTGAAGAAGTTTCTCCAAGTTTCTCCCTTAATATATATTTTAAGCCTCAAATTAAAAGCAAACACTCATATACAGTATGTGACTCTAGAGAAATTTAAGGTACTGCTGCTTTAAAATTACTTGCTAGCTGTGTATCAGTTTTAAGTGAATTCAGAAAGTCAATTAGGAAGCAATTGGGAGGTGAGTAGGTGATATGGACTAAAGTTGTAACTATGGAGATGGTAGTAAGTGGGCAGATTCAGGACGTAGTGAAAGTAACACCAACAGTCCTCACCGATGAATTGGAATATAGGTTTTATCACCAAAGAAGGAAAAATCAAGGATTCCCAAAAGCTATAAATTGTTATTTGTTTGTTTGAGCAATGACGTAGATGGTAAATCTGTTTGGTGGGAAGTGGAAGACTTTGGAGCAGCAAATGGGGAAGGGATATTAATCATGCTGCTTGACTGCATTTAAGTTTTCTAGTAGATGTCTAAATTGAAATGTCAAGTAGAATATAGGAGTTTGGAGTTCTGAAGAGAGGTCTAGGCTAGAGATATAAATTTTACTTGTCTGCTAAAGATGGTATTTAAAGTCCTGGGACCACTGAAATTACCCAGATGAGATCACAGAGGTGGGAGGAAAGCCAAAGAGAGAGTCCTGGGTCACCAAAACATTTAGAGGTCTGGGCAAAGAAGTGTAAGGGGTTTGAGATGAAGCAGCCAGAAATGAGAGAACACCAAGCAAGGAACAGACACCACGTGAGGAATGTGTGTCAAGAAGGAGGGAGTAGCGCCTGGTGTCAAAATGTTAAGAGCTCGAGTAAGATGATCTCAGAGAAGTGAACATTAGCTTTAGCCAGATGAGGTCATTGGTGAGATAAGGCCCATTTTATTAGAGAAGTCAAGAGAAATACCCAGTTAGGATGATTTGAAGAGCAAATGGGAGGCGAGGTAGTGGAGGCAGTGAATATAGACAATGCTCTATTTTTCTACAGAGGCCAAGAGAAAAATGGGCAGTAGCTGGGACAAGATGTGGGGTCAAAGGAAAATTTTTGTTTGCTTGCTTTTTATTTGTTTATCTCAATAGGTCATCTCAAAGTATGCTTTACTTTGGATGGGAAGGATCAGGTAGAAACGAATTGTTTGTTTCAATGGATCATCTTAAAGTATGCTTTACTTTGGATGGGCAGGATCCAGTAGAAATTAATAATGTAGTCAAGAAATAAAAAAAATGGCAGTACAAATTCCTTTAAAAAAAGAAAAAAAAAGGGTAAATGGGGAGATTGAGCTAAGGTAGGAGCGGTGAATTTTCCATTGTAACATNTGGCAGTACAAATTCCTTTAAAAAAAGGAAAAAAAGGGTAAATGGGGAGATTGAGCTAAGGTAGGAGCGGTGAATTTTCCATTGTAACATAAGGGAAGCCAGTATGTGTGTATAGATACAAGAGGTTGATGGGCTCTCTGAGTGAAAGAAAAGGTAGTTCTTATTGGAGTAGAACTATTTTTGTAAAATATATGCAGAGAGTTTATTAGCTTAGAACAAGGCGGGGAACGGGATGTTGGTGATTTGAAATCGTCTGCTGAATAGTGGGAATGTAGATTTACCAGAAAATTGGGATAGGTTTGTCATTGTCAAGTGACTATCTGAGAGGTATGGTAATGGATTTGAAATGACTCTGGTCCATAGTGCTGTGATGTTCTCCAGTTATAAGGAAATCTTGTGAACAATTGTGGAGAAAAATTTTCTCTGGCTAGGTACAAAAGTAAAGGATATAGGCAAGTAATTAATGACAATTGCACGGGAATAATTATAATGCTAGACAATGGAATATAGGCCTGGTAACAAGAGAAGTGAAGGAATTAAGAATGGTCTGTATTTTCTTTGGTTGCTTTGGGCTTATTTTGCTCTTTTTCTGGTAAATTCTTGAGAAGGGAATTTTTATTATTGGTTTGAAACCTTTCCCTCTTTTCTAAGGTAAGCGTTTAATGCAATAAATATCTCTCTCAGCACTGCTTTATCTGCANATTTTGCTCTTTTTCTGGTAAATTCTTGAGAAAGGAATTTTTATTATTGGTTTGAAACCTTTCCTCTTTTCTAAGGTAAGCGTTTAATGCAATAAATATCTCTCTCAGCACTGCTTTATCTGCATCCCATGTGTTTTAATATAGTGTATTTTCATTTTCGTTTACTTCTATGTATTTTAAAATTTCCTTTGAGACTTTCTCTTTGATACGTTATTTATAATTGTGTTGTTAAATTTCCAAGTGTTTGGAGATCTTCTTGTCTCTCTGTTATTGGTTTCTTGTTTAATTTCATTATGGTCAGGGAACATATTTTGTATGTTTTCAATTATTTTAAACATATTAAAGTTTGTTTTATGGCCTGAGATATGATATATTTGGTATATGTTTCATGGATGCTTGAAAAATGCCTATTCTGCTCTTGTTGGGTAGAGGGTTCTATATATACATTTTTTGTTGGTTAATAGTGTTGTTCAGATCTTCTATGTCCTTGCTGATTACCTATCTATTAATTCTATTGCTTGATAAGAAGGGGTATTAAAGACCAAACAATACTTGTGAATTTGCCTGTTTTACTTTTCAGCTATATTAATTTCTGCTGCATGTTTTTCAGGCTCTGCTGTTTGGCAAAAACATTAGAATTGTTATGTCTTTCTGGTGAATCAATCCTCTTATTGTTGTGTAATGTGCCTCTTTGCCTCTAATAATACTCTCTGTTCTGAAGTCTACTTTATCTAATATTAATTTAGCTACCCCTGCTTTTTAAAAATTAATATTAACATGGTGTACTTTTCCATCCTTTTACTCCCAGCCCATGTTGTTAAATTTTAAGTGAGTTTCTTGTAAGTAGCATATAGTTGGCTTGTGTTTTTTGATGTACTTTTAATTTCTGTATTTAGACCATTTATATCTAAAGGGAATTATTGATTAGAACTTAAGTCTGCCTTTTACTAATTTCCTCTGGTTCCTGATCCTCTGTCTCACTTTCTTGGCTTCCTGCAGGTTACATAAACATTTTTTCGCATTCCACCTTGATTTATGTATAGTGCTTTTTCCTCATATATCTCTTTGTATAGTTTTCATAGCGGTTGCTCTGGGTATTATAAAATATGTATATGACTTGTAACACTTTACTGGTATCAACAGTTTAAATTTTTTTTTTTTTTTTTTTTAAAGATTTTATTTTTATTTATTTCACAGAGGGAGAGAGATTNGGTATCAACAGTTTAAATTTTTTTAAAGATTTTATTTATTTATTTGAGAGGGAGAGAGCACACACATGAGCAGAGCAGGGGGAGGGAGAAACAGACTCCCCACTAAGCAGGGAGATGGATTCTGGGCTCCATCCCAGGACCCTGGGTTCATGACCTGGCCCAAGACAGAAGCTTGACCAACTGAGCCATCCAGGTGCCCCCGACATCAACATTTTATTACTTTGAGTGAAACGTGGAATCCTTTCTTCCATTCAGTTCCCTCTACCTTCCCCACTTCTTCATAGCATTGTCTTGAGTAGAGGATAGGGTCACAGTATGTTTCGATCATCGAATATGATTTACAAAACTCATGAGGAGAAGGATAGTCTATTGCATGTACCCATATTTCTGTTCTTTGCATTGATTTTTCTTTTTAACCCCCAGTGCTCAAAATGGATTCTTTTATCATTTTCTTTATTTTTGAATAAAATTCTTTAGTAATTTTGAAGGGTAGGTGTGCTATCAACAAATTCTTTTAGTTTTCCTTCATCTGGAAATGTTTGTATTGCCTCTTCATTCCTAAGGGACAGTTTTGCCAGATGTAAAATTTGATATTAACAACTGTTTTCTTTCAGCACCTGAAAAATGCAGGGACTCCTGGATGGCTCAGTCGCTAAGCATCTGCCTTCAGCTCAGGTTATGATCCCAGGGTCCTAGGATCAAGCTCCTCATCGGGCCCACTGCTCAGCAGGAAGCCTGCTTCTTCCTCTCCCACTCCCCCTGCTTGTAATCCCTCTCTCACTCTCTCTGACTCTCTCTCTGTCAAATAAATAAATAAATAAAATCTTAATAAAAAAAAAAGAAAGAAAGAAAAATGTTGTGACACATCCTTCTGAGAGGCTACGAGGGTTTCANCAATCCCTCTCTCACTCTCTCTGTCTCTCTCTCTGTCAAATAAATAAATAAAATCTTAATAAAAAAAAAGAAAGAAAGAAAAATGTTGTGACACATCCTTCTGAGAGGCTACGAGGGTTTCAGATAAGAAATCCACCGACGTTCAGAGGGGTGGTCCCTGTAGAGAATGTGCTGGTTCTCTCTGCTTTCCAGATTTTTCCCAGGTCTTTCATTTTCACAAGTATAATTTTATGGCTTGGCATGGAATTCTTTGAGTTTATCATACTTGGAGTTTGCTCAGTCTCTTAATTCTATAGTTTAAGGGCTTTCCCCCCTTATCCCTTTTTGTCTTTTTTTTTTTTTAACCAAGTTTGGAAAGTTCTCAACCACTATTTCTCCAACCCACTCTCTTTCTTCTAGGATTAGGAGTCCAATAACACAGTTGCTGGATTCTCATTTGTTTGTTATTGCTCCCATTTTCTCAGAGTCTCTGTTGTGGTTTTTTTTTCCAGTCTATTTTTTCTTTATTGTTCAAATTGGGTAAATTCTGTTGATCTGTCCTCAAGTTCTCTGATTCTGTCTCCGCCATTTCCAGTCTACCATTGAGCCATCAAGCAAATTTTTTATTTCTACTGTTGTATTCTCAGCTCTATATTTTTTACATCATTCTTTTTGTTACTGCTGTTTCTCTTCTGTGATTTTTAATTGTTTCATTTGTTTCAACAGAATTTGTAATTGTTTACTGAAGTATTTTTAATATGGCTACTTTAAAATTCCTGTTGGATCGGGGCACCTGGCTGGCTCAGTCAGTAGAGCATGTGACTCTTGATCTTGGCGTTGTGAGTTCAAGCCCCACACTGGACATAGAGCTTGCTTAAAAAAAAAAAAATCCTTGCTGGGTAATTCCAATATTTGATGTATCTTGGTTAGTGGACTTCTTCATCTGAGTTGTGATTTTCCTGGTTCTTGGTATATAACAGGTAATTTTTAAAGATTATATCCTGGACACTTCAGCAAGAATCTGGGTCCTATTTAAAGCTTGTATTCTAGCAACAAATCACTCTATGATAGGTCTAGTGACAATTTAATGTTCAGAGCTCTTGTACTGTTTTCATCTGCTTGATTGAGCTCATGCTAGGGGGCTCCTAAAGGCCCATGATGGTGCCGCCTAAAGGGACAGAAAAAGTTTCCGCAGGCCAGGCTGCCTGGTGCTTCTTAATAGAGGAAGGGACTCTCTGACCCACAGGGGTCTTCCTGAGCCAAGCAGCCAGCTGGGGCACGAGCCCCCTTCCTGTGCTCCCCAGCCACCTGACTTCTTAGGTAAACGACATGCACTTCAACAAGGAGATGTCTTTACTCAAGGGGTTCACTTGTGTTATTCCAGCCAGACACCTGGAAATCAGGCGTGATTCTTCTGTCAAGCCAAAGTGAATTTACCAAGAATCAATAAAGCTTAAGTTTCAGTCTCCTTCTTTTACAGGAACCTAAGACCCTAGGATCTAAATGTGTTTACATGTCACGTATTTTTGTATATTTGCAAACATAACATATTTTAACTATTAATTAATTAAAACTCTTTTTCCCNAAGACCCTAGGATCTAAATGTGTTTACATGTCACGAATTTTTGTATATTTGCAAACATAACATATTTTAACTATTAATTAATTAAAACTCTTTTTCCCCCTCTGACTTTCCCCTTATCAAATTCCCCCGCGTCGCTGCCATAAGCACTGTTGAGATCTGGCTACGAAGAAGTCGTGTTAGGAATATATTTAGATTGGATTTAGCGAAAACCTTAAGTTGTCCACAGACACTCCTACACATAGTTAAGTTCTTCCTTGGTGTTCTCGCATGCAGGAGCTTCGGGAAAGCTCCTGACTAGGCTGACTCAGCCGCTCTGTGATGCTGGAGGTCAGCTGCTATGGTTGTCCTGCATGATGAGCGTGACCTATCTCCCTGAGAGGTCCTGGGTAGAGAGGAGAAATAATATTTGAAATTTGGGAAGCCAGAAGTCAGGCTGTGGAAAGTTCTTCCCATCATCAGACATGTAATATTTAGTGTTGACTTAGCTAAATATTAGAGCCTTTAACTTAGCTAAATATTGGAACACTTGAGACATAAAATTGCCTTGTCAAAACAGAAGTTCTCTCTTGCCACGAATACTCAATAATGCAACATATTCAATTATAAATAATCCATCCTTTGTTTAGATGAAAATTTCATGAAATAGAATGTACCAGAATTTTTTATGTGGACTAGAAGGTTAAAGCTGTACTCCAGATAGTAGGTATATGTATATGTGATGTCAGGTGTTTCATATATCCCAATTCTCAATAATAAAAGGATGAAAGTTGATCAACCATGCTACAACAAAGACTGAGTTATTTTCCCTTTCTTTGTCTACAAAATACTCCAATAAAATCATTGTCATAGAAAAGGCAATATCAAAGGGTTTACTGCCAAAATGATTCTAGCAGTTGATTGATTAAAAATAGTATGATTTTTTTGAATTTAGTAATGTTTATGGTATTTGGCAGCTTTTTAAAATTTATAATTTGTTGTGGCCTTTTTTCTCATTCTAAAGAAATACTCACTTTTGTATCTAATTTGGTGTGAGTAATTTTGTATTTCTTTTCTTAAAAATGATCTCACACAACTTGAATCTTTTTTCCCCACTTTGAAACCCACATCTGGTCTATCTGGAAATTCTGTTNTTTTTTCTCATTCTAAAGAAATACTCACTTTTGTATCTAATTTGGTGTAATTTTGTATTTCTTTTCTTAAAAATGATCTCGCACAACTTGAATCTTTTTTCCCCACTTTGAAACCCACATCTGGTCTATCTGGAAATTCTGTTATTGCCACCTTAACATGGGAGTCAAATCTCTTTCTCTCAGTCCCCACTGCCACCACCATTGTGCCTACTCTTCTTCCATCTGGACAATGGCAGCAGCTGCTCTTTCTTGGGCAAAATCCTCTTAATTTCATGTAACCTAATCTACCACTTTTCCTGTCTGTTTTCTAGACTTGACTGTCTTGCTTTCTCTCCACTCCAAGGTTTAAAAAAACTCTCTCAATTTTTCTTCGGATATTTTTGTCTTGTAATTTTTTTACACTTCTATCTTTAGCCATTGTGGGATACTTTTATATTCCTTCAGATAACTAACCAGGAAGGCGAACATCATTTAACAGAGAAAACAATTTTTTTTCTATGAAATCAAAATGTCAGCTTTGTCACTGACTCTGTTCATTTTAGATTTCATTTTGTACCAGTTAACTATTGTCTGTTATTAGGCGAGGACGTAGTGCTTTGATTATAGTAGACTTACAATACTTTTAACATCTGCTAGAGTAAGCCTACCCTTGATGTCATTTTTTAAAATGAAAAATTATTGTACATTCTTTTTCCGTATGAATTTTAAACTTATTTTGACCAACTGGAAAAAATATTACATTGTGATTCTGGTTGGAGCTGCAATAAACTTCATGTATTAATAGAGGAAGGGCTGTCCCTCCAATTTCAGATCTTGTTTTATGTCCTTCAATAAAGTATTATAATTTGCTTCATTTAGATCTGATTCCTATCTTCTCAGATTTATTTTGGATAATTCATCTTTTTTATGGTACTTACGAAGGGATTATTTCCTATTTTAACGTCTAATTGCATAATATTGGTAGGAAGAAAAGCTATTAATTTTGTATGTGGCCAGCCACATTAACAAATTCTCTTACTAGTACTAATAGATATTTAACAGGATATCTTGTATGTTCTAAGTACATAATCATACCCACTGGAAATGAAGATAGTATTATCTTTCCATTCCCCACGTTAACCTGTTCTTTTATTTTCTAGCCTTATCCATCTTTAAAATGTGTTGAAGAATAGTGATAATAGCAGAAGTCCCTGTCTTGTTACTGATTTTAATTTAAAAATGTCTGCTGTATGTCATGTAGTTGTTGGGTTTAGGTAGAAATTTAAGGAAAAAAAAACACGTTTAGGTATTGATGTGGATGGAATTATGTCACTCCAGAATTCGCCCATTGAAGACTTAGCTCCCTATGAGGTGCGTGTAGATAGGGCCTTGAAGGAGGTGATTGAGATATGAAGTGATGGGGTAGAGAACGAGTGCCCTCATGAGAACAGGAAGAGATATCAAAGCTTGCACTCTCTCCGCCATATGAGGACACAGTGAGAAGCGAGCTGTCTGCAAACCAGAAAGAGAGCCCCCAGAACCGAACTCTTCTGGTACCCTCTTCTCAGACTTCCATTCTCCAAAAGTATGAGAAACTAAATTTCTGTTGCTTGAGCCACTCCATCTATGGTGTTTTGATTGATCAGCCCAAGCCGACTAATACCGGTAGTTTTCCTTTTTGTCTCCCAGGTGAGAATTTATGGGTGTAGCTCCCAAGTGAGAATTTATGGGTGTAAAGGCAACCGTATAAAGCCATACATTGTGACAAACAGAGTCATCCCACTGTCTTCCAGCCCGGAAGTTCTCCACTGCATGAACTCTGTCCTTCAGGGGATATTTAGCAATGTCCAGAGACATTTTGGGGTGTTACAACTAGGGGGAGAGGGTCATGTGCTACTGGGATCAACTGGATAAAGGCCAGGGATGCTGCCACATTTTCTACAATCGATGGACAGCTCCCCACAGGAAAGACTGACCTGGTCCACAATGCAGAGGTCGAGAAACTCTGCCTAGCCAAGTCCCTGAAATTTCCTGTCTCTGAGAAGGAGGAAAAGGAAGCTAGTTATAAAATGCCCCATCCCCGAGACCACAGCCCCATGGACAGGCCAGGCCAGGGGAGTGAAGAGCTGGTCCTCAGAGCAGAGATATCTAGTGGAGTGGGACGGCTCCGTCGGGTGGCCCTTGAAATAGAGGTGAGTGGTAGGTCTTGGTCTTAGGTTACATGGCAGTGGTGCTGAAGTGTCCACACCTGTTGTCACCGGCAGGTGTCCTCAGAACAGGTACAGAAACTGGTCCTTTTGTGGCAGTGGGTGGAGCTGTCCTTACTATCTCCTCCTCTGACTGCCAAGACCCACCACCTAGCTTTCTGCTATTCCTGTTTTATTGAGAATTTTTCTTCGGGATAGCTAGCGAATTTTATCCAATGACTCTCATATGGACTCATATGGTTTGTCTCTCGGATACCTTCATTTCAAAAAGTAGAAAGTATAAACTTGTTTTTTGTTACTTTCATCCTTTTTTTTTAATTAAAGCTATTCTAGCTTTATTCAGAAAGATTTCGTGTTTTTTTTTATAGTCTAGAATTGATGGGCTAAAAATAATTATATATTTATTGGTGGTTAGAAAGAATACCTCTCTACAATCATCTGTGTCTGGTGCCTCTTAAATGATCACTCTTTAGTGATTTGTTCTGTAGTTGTCTTCAGCCAGTTTTGGTCATTTCTGTTCTTTAAAAGCTTTTTGATTGGTCTGCCATTGTCTAAGTTTAGATTCTAGTGGTCAGAGAAATCTTCTTTTTAATTTATTTTTATTTTTTAATTATTTATTTTTTAAAAGATTTTTATTTTTAAGAACCTTTACACCCAGTGTGGGGCTTGAATTCACAATCCTGAGATCCAGAGTTGCATGCTCCATTGACTGAGCCAGCCAGGCATCCCTAGGATAATCTTTTAATTTTTAAAAAAAAGATGTATTTGTTTATTTGGTGGGGGGCGGGGAAAGAGAGCACACGCCTGGGGAGAGGGGAGAGGGACAAGCAAACTCCCTGCTGAGTGTGGAGCGGGATGTGGGCTCCATCCCACCACCCAGGAGATCACGATCTGAGCCAAAACCAAGAGTCAGACGGTCAGCCGACTGAGTCAGCAGGCACCCTTAGGGTAATCTTTTTAAAACTGAAGTTAAATCATATCACTGTTCTGCTTAAAACTCTACTCAATAAATAAAGTAAAGCTTGAACCCTTTACTTGCTTAAAGGTCCCTTGTGATCTGTCTGATCCATTATAATTCTTTCTTGCCACCCTCTTTACTGTTTCATTTCAGACATACTCAGGAACTGCCCATTCCTCAACCATGGGGCTCTCTTTCCTCGGGGTCCTTTTGATGGGCTTGCTCCCTTGCCCAGAAAGTTTTCCATCCCCTCCACATTTCACATCATTTGCTCCTTTTCTTGCTTCAGAATTCGGTTTTTAAATCTACTACCTCACAGGCATTCCCTGGTCGCTTGATCCAAATCTATTTCCAAATCTATTTCCGACCCCAACACCCACCATGGTATTCCTCCTGGCAGGTAGAGATTTTCTTTTCTGGTGGTCACAAAGGCTGAGTGAGTTGTCAACAGCCACTCAAATATATTTTTCTGCTAAGGAAAAACTCACAAAAATACTGAGTTTGTCACTAAGAGAATTAATTTCTCCCCTCCCCTCCTTACTTTAGTTTTGGACCCCAAAGCTTGTAACAGAATTCCAAATTAATTTCCTAAAGAAAAATCCTGCCCCTGAGAACTTCTCAATTCCTTCGAGATTGCATACAAGTGCCAGGAATACTTTAGAATTGTTAGCCATGTAGGAATTAATAAGTATACAAGAACACTGATGTGAAGAAAAGGGGGAAGGGAGAAATTATGTTTTTGATCAAGGTATCAACTACTTAAAAAAAAAGTTAGTCCCTCCAAATGCCTTGCTGAGAAATACTATTTGGCAAGATCTTTCTCAATCTGGCTTATGTTGCCAGTTGTAATTTTATTAAGCCCAGTGTTTGAACATTTTTTGAACATATTCCCAAGGATCTTTAATGAGAGATACATCTTTAAAAAGAAACCAATCAATAAAGTAAACATGTAGCAAAAACTGGCCACTGAAGGCATGCTGGAAATTGGGTGAAGAAAATCAACACTGTGAACAATGAAGAAATAAACCCTTGTGTCTTCACTAACGAGATGCGACAATTCCTTTGAAAAAGACTTCTTTTACCAATTTTAACATGAAAGTATTATCATATGCGGTGATCGTGGCTGTCTCTCCCCACCATTTGAACTTTTTGAAAATAGAACCCACCTGGATATCAAAGTTTTATAGAGAAATGTCAAGACCCAAATTAAGTGAGTGACTATAAGATTCTTTCGAGAGTCATTCGGGAGTCCTATTTGTGAACGTGCTTTATTAGTACACACGGCACCTGCCGGCTTCCACCAACTAAATGTTAAGGTGTAAAGGTTTTATGGGTGTGAGTGGTCAGGACTTTGAATGTGGCGTCCTTTTATTGTCCCCTCAGAGGAGGCAATACTGTCGCTTTCAAAATGATGAGATCAGGTTCTCTGTGAACTTGAGAGGAGGAAGGAGCCATCCTGCCGCAGATGCTCTCCGGCTAACTCAGAATCATTCATGGAGTTGTCAATTTGTTCTTCCAAAAATATCAAGGAAGATGAGAAGAAAGCAAATGTTTTTGCTATCAAGGCATAGACATTTGGTCAGAGCAATAAAATAGCCTCACATGCCAAAAAAAAATAATAATAATAAAGGAAACGTGGAATGAGTTACTTCCAAAGTTATGGAAATAATTTGACTGTGTCTTACTACTTGATAGAAATTGACACAATTCCTAAGTACCCACAGATGTAAGTTCTCCTCCAACAGCGCCTCTGAGCAGAGTCATGATTGCCGGCCTTATAATCACAGTGTTGCCAGGAATTTTGTCTGCTTCAAAACAATTATGTACATATAGAAAATGTGTACACATGTGTGCTTCATCCTCTAGTGGTGGTGATTAGTTTGCTTGAAGCCCATACAAATTCTCTTCGAGCAAATGTTCCATATTTAAAAGATACTTAAAAGTGTAGGGCCTCAAGTGGAATCCAGGCGTATAACTGTTTCTAATCTGTTCATAGTTAACTGACCTATCAATAAAGGGATAAAACTCACATTTTAAACTCAAGTAACATTATACATCAAATAGACATTCACAGTCTGCTTCTGCCACCAAATTAACCCTTATTTTCTTTGGCTCAGAATGGAAATTAGTAACGTTAAAAGAGATATGGATAGAAACCTCACAGAAGAGAGATTTAATTTTCCTTTCTGTGCAACCGAATCCGTTTGAAAAGCATTATGATAAACTGGTTTAGGTAGGATTAGAAAATCGAGGAAGGAAGGAAGCGGGGGAGGTTGGAAATTCTTTTTTTTTTTTTTTAGCCTTTCTCCTCTTTATTTTAGCAATGGATTGTGAAAAACGTGCGATTTTGTCTTGACATGAAAATATTTCAATGCACGGCAATCTTGCCTGGTGAGGATGGAAATTCTGTAGCCTAATGCAACATGGTGGGAAGGTGGGGACTTCAGTCCGGCAGACCTGGGTTTGCACTGCTGCTCCTGAATCATGAGCTACGGACATTGAGCAAGTTCCTTCATCATTGGGGGTTTCCTGCTTTGTGAAATTAGGATAATGAAACATCACAGCAATCTGATGAGCAGTTAGGGATGTAATGAATACAGTATGTCGGTGCAGTGGACATTTGGTAAATGAGAGAGATTCCTATTTACTGAGTGCCTTCTGCCTGCAAGGTGCCTTTTAGATGTTGTCTCATTTAAACCTTGAAATCTGGCTCCTCTGCTCTGCTGTCAATTGGAATCACGTGGAGAGACTTAGAAGTGACGGATGTCTAGTTCCCACCCCCAAAATTCTGAGGCGTGATCTGCTGTTTGGAATGTTAAAAAGCTCACCTGGTGATTCCAGTATGCAGCAGCTTAGTTAGCCCTGACTTATGATAATGCAGCGAGCTAAGTATTAGCATGCCCATTTCAGAGCTAAGAAAACAGAATGGGGGGGATGGATTTACTCTAGATTACATGGTTAATATTTAACCATGTGGTTATGGGGAAAATGGGCTTGATGTACTATTTTGTAGTAATACTAGGTCACCAAAATGAAAGGAGCTAAAAAATATTATGTAGAGTTCAATGTTAATTTCTTTTTACTAAAAAAGTTGATCGTATAAGGGGTGTCTGGGTGGCTCAGTGGGGGTAAGCATCTGACTCTTGATTTTCGCTCAGGTCATGATCTCAGGGCGGTGGGATCGAGCCCTGCATCTGGCTCCTTGTCAGGCGTAGAGCCTGCTTAAGATTCTCTTTCTCCCGCTGCCCCTCTCCCGGCTTTCCCTTTCTTAAAAAATATATATATATATATAAATAAATAAATAAATAAATAAATAAGATAAGATAAAAAAAAAGTTAATCACATATATAAAAAGACCAGAAATGTATTTGTCAAATATATTCGTCAAAAATATTTGGGGGGCAGGATGAAGACCAAGTTTTGTTTTGTTTTGCCTTAAAGATTTATTTATTTGTTTCAGAGAGAGAGAGGAAAAGAGAGAGGGAGCTGGGGAGGGGGAGAAGCAGAGGAAGAGAGTCCTTACGCAGGTTCCCTGCTGAGCATGGAGCCCAATGTGGGGCTTGATCCCATGACCCTGAGATCATGACCTGAGCCGAAATCAAGAGTTCGAGGCTTAACTGACTGAGTCACCCAGGTGCCCCTTGTTTTGTTTTGTTTTTGCACTTTGATGATTTCCCCAAATATTCAACAGAGAATATATTTTACTTTTTTATAAGGGGGGGGAAAGCACAAATGTTATTTAAGAATCAGAAAACTGGAGAATAAGTACGTTTTAAGTTCAACAATGAACATCTTTAAGCTGAGGGGTCTGGAGAACATATGGATGACAGTATATCCAAGAAGGCAGAAGGATACATGATTTGAACACTGGGGCTCAAGGTGTACACTGGATCATCTAGTCCTCTTCTTGGAAACATCCTCAGAGAGGTCCACACTTCCAGCGAGTCTTCCAACATTGTAAGGTACTAACAAGTCCAAAGACTTTCTAACTAGTCTGCCATCAAGATTTGTATCCTCTTCTTTTTAAAAAATTTTTCTTTTCTTTTTTCAGGGCAGGGTGGGGGAGGGCAGAGGGAGAAGGAGAGAGAGAATCTTAAGCATGTTCCACGCTCAGCGTGGAGACTAACGTGGGGCTCGATCTCACAAACATGATCATGACCTGAGCCGAAATCAGGAATCAGATGCTTAACCAACTGCACCACCCAGGCACCCCCTGTATCCTTTTCTTTTAATTTCCTCTTCTACCATCTTAGCTTAGCCCCGAGTAACTCATGGCTTGAAGATTTCTATAGTATTTTAACTGGTCTCTTTCATGTTAATCTGTCTGTATTTTGATACATTCTCTATATCTCTGCAATAGTACCTGTAAAGCTCCAGTGGGCCTTCTTCTTAAATTCATATAGCTTCCCATTGTCTACTGAATGAAAATCAAATTTCTTAGGCAAGGATTTAAGACTTTCCATAATATGACACTTGCTGTTATTTATTTTCCACTCTCCTGTACTCTCCTGTCAAACCTGATTCTTTGCTCAAATACACCACTTACTTGTACACTTCAGGCCCTTTATGTATGCCTCTTCCTCTGCTCCAAATGTCCCTGTGTATTTGTACCTTTTCAAATTCTGCCCATTTCCTTGAAACTTAGTTCCAATGCTATGGCCTTCATAAAAGCCTCCTCCTTTATTCCCTTTGGAAATGATTACAACTCCATGCACATGTCACACTGACAGGTAGCAGTCACATGACATTATCCCCGACCTGGAACGTGGTTGACTATTTACAATTCACTTCACAACAGGGACTCATTTAATTCTTTAAAAAAAAAAAAACTCTTTATTTAAATTCAATTAAGTTAACATATACTATAGTACTAGTTTCAGGGGTAGGAGTTAGTGAGTCATCAGTTACATACAACACCTAGTGCTCATTACATCATGTGCCCTCATTAATGCCCATCCCTCAGCTACCTTTTCCCTCCACCCCCTCCCCTCCAGCAACCCTTAGTTTGTTCCCTAGACTTGAGAGTCTTTTATGGTTTGTCTCCCTCTCAATTTTAGTCTTATTTTATTTTTCCTTTCCTTCTCCCAAGCTCATCTGTTTTGTTTCTTAAATTCCACATATGAAGGAAATCATACAGTATTTGTTTTTCTCTGACTGACTTATTTCCCTTAGCATAATACCCTATAGTTCCCTCCCTGCCGCTGCAAATGGCAAGATTTCATTCTTTTTGATGGCTGAGTAATAGATACTGATTTAATTCTCACAAACAATCCATGAACGTAGATAGTAGATTTTTTTAAATTGAGAGAATGTGTGGTCTGGTACCGTACAACCAGTAAGCAGCATAGTCTAGGTGCAAACCCATCGCTTTTCAAGACAGAGATACAAATCCTGAGAGGATCTTTTCATTTTTGAAAGTTGTAGTAAAATATACATAACACAAAATTTAACATCGTCCCCATTTTCAGGTATAAAGTTCAGTGGTATATTTTTGTGCAACTATCTCCACCATCCCTTTTTAGAACTTTTTTCATCTTGTATGCATTAAACAATAAATCCATTCCATCCCCCCATCCCAGCTCCTGGCAACCACTCTCTCTATGAATTTGACCACTCTGAGCTCTTCACATAAGTGGAATCATACAGTATTTGTGGGGTTTTTTGTGACTGCCTTTTTTCACTCAGCATAGTGTCCCCATGGTTCATCCATGTCATAGCATGTGCCAAAATTTCCTTCCCTCTGAAGGCTGGATAATATCCCCTTGGATGTATGTGTATATATATATATGCCATTTTGTTTATCCATTCACCTGTCAGTGGACACTTGGGTTGCCGCCACATTTTGGCTACGTGAATGAGCTGTTAGGGAGGGATATGATTCTACAGATATCTGCTGGAGTCCTGTTGCAATTCTTTTGGGCGTCTACCCAGATGTGAGGAACCGCCATATTGTTTTCTAGAGTGGTCGTGCCACATTGATGTTCCCTCTGGCGCCGCCCAAGTGTTCCATTTCTTCCTCATCCTCGCCGAAATCTGTTCTTTACATTTTGGTTTGTTTTTTGACAGTAGCCGTCCTCATGGGTCCAGAGTAGATCTTCGGCATTCTTGAGGACCTAAAACAGAAGTTAGGAACTCAAGCATCTGCGGGGACCCAAGGGGTCAGGAAACACAAGTGAGGCAGGCCCAAGGGTCCTGAAGCAGCGATAGGGGGGTGTTCAGAGAGCCTATGGCTTCTTCATGGCAGCTGTCGTGACTCAGTGCTCCTGTTAGAGCTCTGGACGATCTTCGTGAAATCTTTTGATTTTTAAGCATTGAAAATGGATTTGAATTTAAAAGCCTCTGCAAGCCAATTTCCTGAAGCAACTAACTAGGTTTGGATGAATATAGGATCTCTGGTGTGTATAGAGGCCTTCCCACTTTTGAGGTGAGAATCACACTAGAAGGCAAGAGAGCAGAAATTCTGGGTCTGTGCTGGAGGCGTGCCCAGAAACCCAGTGCCTAGAAGGTGGCCGATCTGGCAACAGGGCTAATGGCTAAGAGCTCCAAGTCTTGGGCTCTGGCTTCTCTGGGTCCTGAGGGTTCATGCTGGAGGTTTCCCTTCCCACTCCCAAACCTTGAAAAGCATGCCTTCACCTCGTTTCTGTACATGAGACACACCTACTCGTCAAGGTTGCTATCCCCATTCTTGCTGCAATCGCCCTTGCACCCAAGTCGGCACTAGGAGACAGTGCCGAGCCAGACTGGAATTCTCTCTCCAGGTATACAGAAACATATGTGACCCTTGGAAACACATCAGAGAGGAGGCTTAGGCAGTGGGAGTGTACATGGAGACCATGAGAATGTTCTCTAGTATTTGCCTTTGGAGAAGAGCTGTATCCTATTAGTAACATCCAGAACTGTGTAGAGCAGGGGTCGGCAAACCCTTTCCGGAAAGGGCCAGATGGTAAATATCGTAGGCTCTGTGGGCCACTTACAGACTATCACGTATTCTTCCTTGTTTTTGTTTTGTTTTGCTTTTTACAGTCCCTTAAAAATACAAGTAACCTTTCTTAGTTTGCAGGCCGTGAGCCAGATTTGGCCCACGGGTGGCAGTTTGCGAACCCCTGGTGGTAGAGGAACGTTCGGTTACCCTGTGTGGACCTTGCCTTTCTAAGAGATCATTAAGAACCATTCAGGGAAGAAATGATTCTTTGTATTCACACAGTTTCTGGCCTGGTGCCGGGTAAGTAGGCTCAACAAATATTGGTAAATAAGTGAATTCACGAGGAAGAAGGGTGTTTTCAAATATTTTAAGCAAGACTGTGCTGTCATCAATCAGTTCTCAGATCTAACCTTCTTCAAGTTTTCTCTGAATACATAGTGTTAGTAATTCATCAGAAAGAGATAGGAGGACTCGCCACGTGTGGCCTAACAGGATGGGGAGGGAGTAGAAAGCCCACCTTTTTGGACGAGAGCCAAAAGGGGCAGGCTGCGTTCTCTTCTTCACGTAAGAGGTGATGATAATGGCACCTATATTTCATGGAAAGAACAAAGATGATAAGCATAAAAAAACCCTGTATGAACATCACAGATTTGAAATGTTTTAACATCCCAAATTTAGGGCAGACACAACCATTGCCCAAAGCTGACTTTTGTAAGAATAAATACAGTATGTTCCCAATGCTCACATTATGGATATACTCCCTTTGTGAAATGTCTGCTTTAAAGGGGGATTTTGTAGTGTTCTTAGGTTTCCAATATAAAATGTATGACTCCAGTAAGGGTTTGAGGGCAGAATTTTATCTCGAGGTCAGTAAAATTACTTCCACCTCATAAATTTCCTTACTTGGCTTATGCTGGCGGTGCCCCATGCCCGCCCCCCCTTGGCACGATGTAAAATGGGGATAAATTAACATTCTCAGGACTCTAGCATATCAGTGTTTATACTGATCAGGGTATAGTATGTGTTGGCAGAGCAGACAGCTCAGAGTATGATATGACAGGCCCCCAAAGAGAGTCTGACCTCAAAATATTTCATTATTAGCACTCAAGAGTGACATCAGAACTGTAAAAAAAAAAAATTCCTTTGGGATAAAGCACAAAATCTACCAGAGTATCCTGTTAAAATGGAACACCTTGGAAGAAGTAATGACACACTAATTAGCTCATTATCACTAATTACAAACCCAAGAGGGATCCATTTTTCAGGCCACTAACCCTTCACTGGTCAGCACAGGAAAAGTATCTGATTGTAAAAGAATTATATGGTGGCCCCTGTGACCTGTAATGGAAGTAGGTCTGGGTAGAGACTGAAATGAGGGCCCTAGGAAGTGAAAGGACGTTGCGGGTGGGAAAGAACCGAAAAGCAAAACCTGCTGAGAGAAACAAGGGCATACGAAATATGCATGAACTTCTTTCATAAATTTAACCAGACTCACTATAGAGACGAGAAATTTCAGAAATGCAAACAAGCTGGTTTCTTCATAGAGCCTTAAGGGCTCTAAGAACCTATGATCAGTATTGCAGTATTCTAGGGGTTATTAGCAATGGGNAACATGTTGGGAGAATGTACGAGACGCTCGCTCATTGTTTACTTACCTCATTCCAGCCTTAACGGCCACTCTGTGAAAGAGGCAGTAATTCCCTCATTCTACAGGTGAAATATTTAAGGTCAAATACCCCATATGACTTGCACAAGGTGTGAAGTTTAGATCTTAATAACACTTGCTTTTGTTTCGGTTGGTTTCCATAATGACATCTGTCCCACTTGACAATGAGGTACCAGACTGGCACCTCCCATTAAAGTAAGTCTGTGAGCTGTCCTTCCTGGGCGCTGGCTTCATTTGTGTTCACCCAGTCTGGTTCCTGTCCACGGTGGTGTGCAGAAACAGGTGCGATCATGGGGCACATCGGATGGGTGTCGCACACCTGCTGGGCACATACCACCACGGCTTCCAGGCACGAGGGGTCTTTAAATGTGCATCCTTGCATTCCCATATCTCTGCTGGAAGCTTTCTCTAAAGTTCTGCACGAGGTCCTCTTTCCCTGCTGGAATTTTTTTGGGTGAGGGTGCATAGGAGTGATAGACACCAGTGAGCTGATCTTTGGGTAGATTATTTATGTGACCTTCTTAAGGCACATGGAGATTTAGAAATCCCTGCCAAGCCAACATTGGCTCCAGTACAAACTTGGGGACGATCTCCAGATTGGCTGTGCCATCTGCCATTCCTAACTGGTTGGAGGAGGAGGGGAAAGACTTCCTATCAGATGCTGTGTCTCTCCAAAAAGGCATGAAACATACCTGTATGAGTTGAAAACTTAGGCCTCTACAGAATCCTGCATAGCAATGTTAATGGCAGTTTCATTAATAATTGCCCCAACCTGGAAGCAAACAAGATGTCCTTCAGTGGGTGAATGGATCACAAACTGTGGTCCACCCATACAATGAAATATTATTCAGTGATTAAAAAAAAAAGCTATCAAGCCACAAAAAGACAGGAGGAATCTTAAGTACAAATTGCTAAGTAAAAGAAGCCAGTCTGAAAAGGCTACATAGTGTCAGATTCCAACTATGTGACATTCTAGAAAAGGCAAGAATATATACACAGTAAAAAGATGAGTCGTTTCCAGGGACACAAGGGAAGGGAGGATATGAAGATAGAACATAGGCTCTTAAGGGCAGTGAACTCTTCTGTATGGTGAGCTGACATTGAATGCAAGTCATTAAACATTTGTCAAAACCTATAGAACATAATAAAAAATAAGATAAAATAAGATTAAAAAGTACAATATAGAAAGTGAACCCTAATGTCCACGATGGACTTTAGTTAATATGTGCCGATATTGGCTCATCAGTTGTAATGAATGTACCACAACAACGAGAGATGATGACGATAGGGAAAACTGTAGGGGAGGGTAAAGAAGGTATGAGACCTGTGCTTTCTACTCCGTTTTTCTATAAACCTAAAACTGCTTTGTGAATGTGTATGAACCTTAAGAATGTGTTTGTCTACAACAGCAGGAGAACCCCCCAAATGGTATAGAGTAAAGTTGAGCTGGACTCACACAGAGGCTGGGGGAAGGGGAGGAAGGCAGAACACAGCCATTCACGGCCACTCCTTCATGGCCCAAGCTTTTTTCATTGTCCCACCCCACCATCCTTAGCACACAGGTCTTTGTCCTCAGGGTTGTCGTATCAAGGTGGCAGAAGGCTACTCTATCTCCAGGTATGGTATCAACCTTCCTGGTGGGGAGCAGAAGGAAGGAGAAAGTAGGAAGGAGTTCCTTACAAAAAACCCTTAACTTCTGTCTCACTGTCCAGAGCTGTGTCACAGGTTACCCTTACGAGCAAGGGGGCCTGGAGAAGCATTTCTAGAAAAGCACACTGCAACCGTGACCAAAAGTGGAATGCTGCTATTAAGGGTGAAGGGGGAATGGATTTGGGGAAGTCAACTGACATCACCTTGCACAAACAGCATAAAAGGTTTCCAGATGAAACATAAAGGTCTTTCTATTCCTTCTGTCATCTTCTTCCCATGTAATAACTGCACCTGCTGTTTGAGTCAAGTTCAGAGGACAGAGTGGACATGGATGGAAGGAAAGAATGGAACGACTCTGGTGATGAAAAAAAACCCCCACATGTGGGGGTTAGAGAGAGAGAGAGAGTCTGAGCCAGTAAATTGAGGGGAGTAAGGTGTGAACTGGCAAAGGGCCTTAAAGGTTAGGCAGGGGAGTTGAGCTGCTCTATAAAAAGACTAAGTAAGCCACGGTAGATTTTGAACAGAAAAGAGTGAAATGTTTCTATAACGAGAAAATACATATTAGTTGTCACACTGAGATTCTTAATCTCTTTCCAAGTTGAGTCAATATAGTTATCAACACTTTGCTGCTTACCTCCTCCAGAGCAGCCTGCCAGAGAATATGAATAGATCACTGGAGAATGATTCACCATTAATTAACAGTATTATTCTTGTTAGTGATTTATAAAAGACAAAGGAACAATTCCTGTTTAACTATAAATCTGTGTCGATAGGAGCGTCCCTGGGTTTCTAGGTTGGTTCTGCTTCTGGGGTCTTTTGAAAAGCCATATGGATATGACTTAAGCTTGAAAATGATGGGCTAATTCCATTCAGGTGCGCTGGAAAATTCACTGGAAAACACTTCCTTTCTTACCACTTAAATGCTTCAGAGAATATCAATGTTATGTTTTTTTGATTGTTTGAACTGTGAATGTCAGAAGTGGTAAAAAGGGAACTTTCTTCAGATGCTATAACAAAGAGTTTATGCTACTTTACTGAAATATTTTGAGATGGTGTTTAGTGCTGTTGGATTTCGGTACCCGAAGTCCAAAAATTCTTCAGAAAGACAGGAACTTGCTCTTTCTTATTCATAAGCAAGCTGAGCTTTTAAAGGAATTTCCTGTTGTGGTATTTAGGGAAATAACTTTTCTGTGATTCTGCCTACACGTGTCTTCTCCTGTAACAACATGGGTTTGATATACTGTATTTTGGGACCACCTTAACATATGATACTTCTTAATTTGAAGACAGATTTTTTTTTCCTGTAGTTTTTCATTTGTTTGTTTTTGGCTTTTTTTGCTGTGGAAAGTCAAGATGAAAATTTATTTGTGGAAGCGTGTTCTCTCCTGGCTTTCTATATGCTTCCATAATAATTTTGAGTGTGAAAGTTGATTTTCATTTACACATTTCACTTATTTTTACCAATTAATTTTCATACTGTTTACCATAAAAAAGATTCGTTTCTTAAATGTACTCGTCTAACTCACTGATTTTTATTGCCGAATTTTGATAGTAGTAAGGTCACTTTGTATTTCACCAACGTGTAGTATGTGGCAATTTGACCAACATTGTTTTTAGTTTTGAACTATGTACATAAAGTTGTAAATATTTCAGTGGAAATGAAATTTCCTTAAGAAACCACATTTTTTTGTTTCTGTAAAGTTAATATAATTGTACCCATTTATATTTTAAAATATGCATAGGGGCATACCTGATAAGGTCTTGGTGGAAAAAAACACAATATTTCTCAATAAAAATAAAACTTAAAGGAGACAACGCCCTCCCTGCCAATAAAAGGTAAAATAAGAGCTATGGTTTTGAGAGGTGGAACTCAGTGGGAAATCTCCTTTGGAACAAAGAACTGGACTGCATATTCCTGCCCTGTCCTCCAGATTTGTCTTCTCACGGATGTCTATCACTAATTAATCCTGCTACCACCAAAAATCTAGTCTCAGACATGAGCTGCTCCTCCTCTGGCCTCCTCAGTCTGGCCCTAAGTTGACCTGTGGTCCTGCCTTTAATATCAGGAAACAGAGCCAGGACAGAGACGTTCAAAACCTTTTTATTAAAGATTGAAGGAGGGGCGCCTGAGCGGCTCAGTAGGTTAAGTGGCGGACTCTTGATACCAGCTCAGGTCAAGATCTCAGGGGCCTGGGATTGAGCCCTGCATCAGGCTCTGTGCTCCGTGGAGTCTGCGTGAGCTTCTTTCTCTCCCTCTGGCCCTCTGGCCCCGCTTTTGCTTGCCTGCACATGCTCTCTCCCTCTCTCTCTAAAATAAAGAGATGTTTTAAAAAGTCTGAAGGAAAATAAAATGAAGATGAAATGATGTAAGAAAGCTTTTCCTCTAGGTTTGCGGGCCCACTGCAGTCCTGGGGTAGCCTAGTTAGGTAGGGTCAAGGTGTTGCTGCATCAGATAAACTCTAGCTTCTCAGGAGTTTGACACAGTCGATGAGCATTTCTTGCTCAAGCAAGGCTCTTTCCACTTGTTCCTCAGCCATCTTGCACACATCTTCCAAGGTCTCAGTGTCTGGCTCTATCATGACAGAGGAGGAAAAGATTTGGAGACTTATCCCTGTGTGTTGGGGGGTTCCAGGGCCAGTGATGGGCCATGGCACAGCTGCTCTGATGGAAAACCCTGGAGTCAGAGGCAGGTCTCCAGCTTCCCTCTGCCTTTGAAGGTGAAAGAGGTGCGTGATTGGAGGTGGGACCTACTCCAGCCCACATTCTCGTCACACCTCGAAACCTAGCAGGGTGTCCTAGCAAGCTCTGTGGCCTTCCCTGAACGGCACATGGTGTGTCTTGCTCTCCCTTCCTCTAATACGGGTGCTATAATTCGCTCACAGAAAGGTTAGGCCATTTCTCTGCTTCCTTTTTGCCCTGTGAAGTTGTTCAGGTGAGGCCTCTGTTTTGTCCGTCTGTACTCCCTAGTCTTCATACTTAAAAAGGAAAAGAAAAAAATACTGGCTGATCTGGGCAGGATTGAATCTGGAAACAAATGAGATAAAATGTCTTCCTGCTCCTTCTGACCATTTTGTGTGCATAGTAAAATCATTTTGCTGCCCCTCGAGGTGTGAGTGGAAGAACAGGCAGGGCATGGAAGAGATTACAGGCTGCTTTCTTGCACGTAGATACGCTTCTCATTTCATTTTGTTCATTTCTGAACAAGACTAATGGCCAATTTCCTCAAGCTCGGTTGGAACTAGACAATGTGTATCCTTCCCAGTAGTGTATTTTTAGGTTCCCCCCCTTCCATTTTTTCCCTTCCTTTAGAAGCCTGATCCTAAAACTTTTAATGTGAAACAATTGATAGAAAACATCTTTGATCAAACCGTGGTTGTTCTGAGTCTCATATAGACTCATTTGACAGATAGGGTCAAAGGGGTCAACCATTCTCTTAGATTCCATTGACACCCCAAAACACAAAAGTTAGAGAAAGGATGAGACATCATAGTTCATGAAGGTCAAGCTGGATACAAAACAAGAATGAGTTGGGAAAAACATCTAACTTAAATATACTACATACGAGCAATTATCTTCAAAACTGTAGTATGATAATGATTACCTGAAACAGATAGTTAATTGCATAAAGTATAAGACAAAGAAAAATGATATTTTTTCGTATCTAATATGGTCTAAGTGAGAAGATATTCTCATTCTAGTCAACCAAACCCAGATTTTATTAAAGAAATATCCTCAAAGGACAAAAGAATAACACAACAGTCCAGATTTAGTTGACATGAATTTATATTTTTGGTTCAATACCCAATGTCCTTAATTAAGCTCCCTAGTGATTTGATGGACGGAAATGATCAATTAAACTAATACTTATTGAAATTCTACTTTTGTTATAGGTATTTGACCCTTGATTTTTAGGAGCTTTTCAACCACCAGGAGAGACGGATAAATAAGATTACATTAGAGAGGAATGGCGCCATGAGAGTGTAAACACACATGCATATGGAGAGGCATCTCAGATCAGTCTGGGGAATCGGTAAAGGCCAATGGTGGTTGACAAGCTGAAACTCTAGAATCAGACTGTCTGGGTTTAATTTCCTACTCCATAATGTAATTGTTGTATGACCTTGTGCACGTTGAGTCATCTCTCCAAATGTCAGTTCCTTAATCCGAAAAATTAAGAAAATAGAAGCACCTGTGCTAAGGAGGTTTAAGGGAGATTATATAATCAGATTTCTATTCTAAGATCATTCGAGATGCACCTGAGTGGCTTGATTGTCTAAGTCTCTTCCTTCAGCTCAGATCATGATCTCAGGGTCCTGGAATCAAGTTCTGCATTTGGAGGGGGGCGGGGCGTCCACGGTCAGTGGGGAGTCTGCTTGTCCTTCTGCCCCTCCCTGGGCTCATGCTCACTCTCCCTCTTTCTCAGATAAATAAATAAAATCTTAAAAAAAAATCATTCTAGTAGTAGTTTCTACATCAGATAACAGAAAAACCATTGGGAGTGTCAGCTCAGGTAAACCCAGGGACACAGGACTGTTCTAAGACAGTGGCAGCGGGGAAGAAGGAAGAACAGGGAGTGTGAAGAGAGGAAGGATGAAAGAGGTAGAATGTCTTGGACTCAGTGACTCTCTGGCTAGAGGAGGAAAGTAATAGGAGTCAGGACGACCGCCAGATTTCTAGCTGAGGCAACGAGAAGGGCGGTGATGCCATTCATCAAGAAAAGGAATACAGGATAAACAAATTAAATTTTAGGATAAAAATAATAAGGTCAGATGCTGGATATCTTGAGTTGAAGGCATTTGTGGTACTCTAAGTAGAGATGCCCATAAGCAGAGAAATCTGGGCTTCTTGAATATTCAGATTTTTAAATGAACATATGGAAAAGGATGTGCTTTGTGAAGATGATGATTCTTGTTTTCAGACAAGGTATAAACAAGTAATTCTTCCATTCTAAAAATTAATGTCTGGTGGTTTGAGATGCATGATGGAATCCTAGAGTACCTGATTATCGTTAGACTAATGGACTGAACCAGACTGAAAGTTTCAGCAATCATGTTCTTTACCTTTTGCTATATATTTTTTTTAAGATTTTATTTATTTATTTCACAGAGGGAGAGAGATCACAAGTAGGCAGAGAGACAGGCAGAGAGAGAGGAGGAAGCAGGCTCCCTGCTGAGCAGAGAGCCCAATGCGGGCCTCGATCCCAGGACCCTGAGATCATGACCTGAGCCGAAAGCAGAGGCTTTAACCCACTGAGCCACCCAGGCGCCCTACCTTTTGCTATATTAATAGGCATATCTTTTAAAGCATTTTTGGAAAGTCTGGACTTATCATTAACTCAGGTGGACCTACTCATTTATTTGGGAAAAATACAATTTGTGTTTAGTCAACTTGTATGATCAACAGTATCCTGGAGGGGCAGCCTGGTGAACTGAAGGTCCTTAACTGGGCGTGTGCATCCTGACTCCGTAACAGTGGAAAAGTCATGACCTAGGAAAAATTACTGAAGCTCTCCAGGCCTCATTTTCCCAATATTCAAAAATGGGATTTATGATACTACCTACCTCCTGGAGTTGTTGTGAGGAGGAGTGAATACACAGCTCAATGACTGGCACGAGGAAAATCCTCAGTAAATGTTAGCGATCATTATTGTCCAAGATAAAACAGCAAAATTCCACTGGAAAGCATTCCCTCTCACTACTGCATTGTTTTAGTTTCACTGAAGGTAAAATCATGTTCCTCATGAATATAGGCATAAAACATTGCAAACTTCTGTGCTGCATTGATTTTTTTAAAAAATTATTTTTAACTAATAAGGATATATATATGTATATATATCTACACATATATCTCTCGCATTAATAACAGTGTACGTGTTGAGAGATATAAACATAAGAGAGACATAGCTGTAAGTATGGCTAAAGTGAACATGTGATAAGAATATTTAAACAGTATTTTGGATTTATATAGCTCACAGAGTCCGAAGTATTTTTTAAGTCTAAATTTTTTTTTCTAAACATTTGAAAAATTTCAGTGATATTTCAGAACCTTTCCCATAGCCTTTAGGAGGTAGTTTGTTACATCTAACTCTACAGAAAAGAATTATGGATCATCCAACACACCTTGCCATGATGAAAGGCTATTACATTAATTAGATCAATAGAAGCCTATTGATACGGAGAAAATTTGCTCCAATGAATAGCTGTTTCATCAAAATTTTACTCTGTTAAAATTTTTATACAAGGTTAGAGTTAATAAAAATTCAAATTTTGGGGGCGCCTGGGTGGCTCAGTGGGTTAAAGCCTCTGCCTTCGGCTCAGGTCATGATCCCAGGGTCCTGGGATCGAGGCCCACATCGGGCTCTCTGCTCAGCAGGGAGCCTGCTTCCTCCTCTCTCTCTCTGCCTGCCTCTCTGCCTACTTGTGATCTAATCTCTCTCTGTGTCAAAATAAATAAATAAAATCTTAAAAAAAAAAATTCAAATTTTGGTATTTCAATCACAGTATTCCTGTACTGAGTTTTACCAGTAGAAAGTAGAACATAGGGGCACCTGGGTGGCTCAGTTGGTTAACTGTCTGACCCGGGCTCAGGTCATGATCTCACGATCTTTTGAAAAAAAAGATTTTATTTATTGATTTGGGAGAGAGAGGGCATGAGAGAGCACAAGCAGGGGGAGTGATAGGCAAAGGGAGAAGGAGAAGCAGACTTCCTGCTGAGCAGGGAGCCCAACATGGGACTCGATCCCAGGACTCTGGGATCATGACCTGAGCTGAAGATGGACACTTAACTGAGTGAGACATACATGCACCCCAATAAATAAAATTTTGGAAAAAAAAAAGAGCATATAACATTTTAAGCATGTGAAAATTATAAAAATTCAGAAACTAAACTACACTCACATATGTTTGTATCTGTTGAGGAGCTTAAACACCATGGTACTCTTTCAGGTTGTTTCACCAATAACCACATAACCTATTTTAAATTATAAATTTGAAACCACTGCATGGCTTACATTTCTTAGAGCAATCAACTTTAGAGTATTCCTTGAAATTTAAAAATTGCTATTCCTTATATACATCATTATAGATCAAACACTGACGCCCTGAGAGGTGAAGGGATTTCCTCAAAACAACCCTGTAATAAAACTAGTTCTAAAACCCAAATTCCAAGTAAGTTGGGTAAACTCTTGTGATGCTATTGCCAGGAGAAAAGTTGCCTAGATAATATGCAACTTTCTTGATAGTAAGTGCAACAGTTTTTCAATCATTCCGGAGGCCACTGGGAAAAAGTTAAGTTTAGGATGGTCTAGCACTCAGATCCCATTAATGTGAGAATGAATGGATGAAGAGGATACTGACTCTTCTTCCTTTAAAAGCAACCAACTGCAGGCTTCAGAACTGGAAAAGGGAGGGGGGAAAAGTCTAATTATTTAGCCTCCAAGTTCATTTAAAAACCCACTTAGAATTTACAAAATTCTAAACCCGTGAAGGAGAAACACTACAACACAAACGGGAATTAGAAATCAAGAACCTTTTTATACACTCTGTGGAAGAAATTTATGGAAACAATAAATCAATTTGTGGGGAATTATAAAATTAAAAGGATTCCAAACTGTGAACGTTAAGGAACAGCATTTCTGAGGAGCAAAGGATTGAGTTTTGTGGCTTTTTAATAAAAATTATAGTTCTAAATTTTTGTTTTGTATTTTATTTTCCATAACTTTCCTAGTTTTTGACACAAACTCACTATTGCTAATATATTTGTCAAAGTGGTACTTAACTGTATTCTCCCTTTTTTTCATATAAATAAAAGTATATGAAATGAGGTTTAAAATTTTTTTTAAGGAAACACAGTTTTCCAATATTTTTTGTGTCTTAAAATTCCAGGTTTGAATCTAGCAAAAAAAATATTACACAGTGGCATATTAATTGTATTAGCAAGCATAAAAACATCTTAACAACTAAACTCAAATTCATTTTAATTGGCCTTAAGCCCAAGACACCCAGTGATACTTATTGTACATTGGCTATCTGTGGATTAGCTGAACGTTAGGGCTGAGAGTGAAGGGAGCTACTTTTCCTTCTTCTGTTCATAAATTCAGCACTATCCAATAACCACAGGAAAAAAGGATTCAGAGACTAAGGTGAACTGAAAAGTGTAGACAATATTAAAAATGAAACCAGATCCATCAATAACCACTGAAAACAATGACTATGTGAATAAAAATAAAGGTTTTACTTGACTCTGCAAAGGATTTTATACTATAATCTCATTTGTCCAAAACCCCTAGCCCTCCATGTCTTCTTTGTCCTCTCTCTTATACGACTGTTTGTTTTCTTCTACCTAATTCACATTTTCACTGAGGGTGTAGCCTTGAGTTCTTGGCTTTGTGAAGAGGTTTCAGACTATAATTCTCATCTCATGAGGTCCAAGGCTTTGTCTCCAGTCTCCAAGTGACCATTCAACTGAAATTCTAGCTTACTAAGGAATGGCAGATTTCTCTTTTCTACACTGGCTTTACTTTTTTTGATTGGGGCTTTTGTTCTTTCCTAAGTCTAAGAATTTCCCTTACTTGCTTGCCACCTCAGCAATAAATTTAATAAGCTGTTTTAAAATACTTGATCCAGAGTTTTTAGGTATTTGCTGAAGGATGTTTATTCAGCTTACCTACCCCACTATCTGATCAAAAATGGAAAAAAAATGTTATAAATCTAGACCCTGTAAAAGTGTAATGTAATCTTGAAAACTTGGAGTCCAGGAGAAAAACAGGAAGAAGAAAGGGCGAATTTTTCATCTTTCATTTTAGAGTGTCAATACATGCTATTTAAATTTGAACTGCCAGAGGATCTAAAACCAAAAATTGTTGACAGTATTTATCTCTGAGACCTTAGTGGGGTGGGAGATTAGGAAAGGAGCTCTTCTACTTTTTGAAAAGGTAGGAGTAAGATGGAGAGAAGTAGAAGTAACAGTAGAGATTCACATCTCTACTGGAATCGACAAAGTGACTTTTACAATGTATTGGATATAAGGTCAACATAAACAGTTACATTCCCTACACTAGCAATGGATGAAAGGAATTTAAAAACAATATCAATTACAATAGGATCAAAATTATGATATCTTTAGGGATAAATCTGACAAAGATGTGAAAGACCTGTATATAAAAAACAAGCAAAGAAATTACCGAGAGAAATTAAAAAATATCTAAGTAAAAGGAGAGATACATCTTTTCCATGGGTCAGAAGACTTGATACTATTAAGACGTCAATTCTCACTTGATTGATTTATAGATTCAACACAGTACTAACCCAAATCCCAGCAAGTCTATTTGTAGAAACTGATTAAGTTGATTCTAAAATTCATATGAACATGCAAAGGACCTAGAATAACCAAACCAACTTTGAAAAAGAACAGAAGAGAACAGGTTAATAGTTCTAGGTTTCAAAATTTACTATAAAGTGACAGTAATCAAAATAATGTGGTATGGGGTAAAGAGACAAAAATACCGATGGAATAAAAGAGAATCCCCAAATAGACCCACATATGTATGGACAACTGATTCTGACAAAGGTAGAAAGACAATTCAGTGGAGAAAGATAGTCTTTTTTCTTTTTTTTAAAAGATTTTATTTATTCATTTGACACACAGAGAGAGAGATTACAAGTAGGCAGAGAGGCAGGCAGAGAGAGAGGAGAGAGGAGGAAGCAGGCTCCCTGCTGAGCAGAGAGCCCGATGTGGGCCTCGATCCCAGGACCCTGGGATCATGACCTGAGCCAAAGGCAGCGGCTTTAACCCACTGAGCTACCCAGGTGCCCGAAAGATAGTCTTTTTAATAAATGGTACTGGAATAGTTGGATATCTGTAAAAAAAGTTGTAAATGTTGGGGCGCCTGGGTGGCGCAGTCAGTTAAGCATCTGACTCTTGGTTTTGGCTCAGGTCATGATCTCAGGGCCAAGATCAAGCCCTGCATCCGGCTCTGTGCTCAGTGCAGTCTGCTCTGGTATCTGTCTCCCTCTCTCTCTGCCCCTCCGATTGTGCTCTCTCTCTCTCTACTAAATAAATCTTAAAAAAAAAAAAAGAAAAAAAGAAAGAAAAGTTGTGAATCTCAACCCTTACATCACATCCTACACAAAAGCTAATTCGACATATCTCATAGACCTAACCTTAAGAGGTAGAATAATAAAGTTTTGTTAAGAAAATAGGAGAAAAATCAAATGACTTTGGGTTAGGTAAAAATTCTTAGATAAAGCAAAGGCACAAACCATAAAATATAATATTGATAGATAAGACATCATCAAAATTAAATGCTTTTGCTCTTTGAAAGATAACTTTAAGGAAGTGAAAAGGGAAGCCATCCCCTGGGAGAAATTCTTGCAAAATTTATATCTGACAAAGGACTTATGTCCAAACAGTGTTAAGAACTATTATAACTCAGAAAAGAAGCAATTCAAAAGTAGGCAAAACATCGTCTTTTTACAAAGAGGATATACAAATGGACAATAAGTACATGAAAAGCTCAACATGGGTAGTTACTAGGGAAATGCAAATTAAAACCACAATGAGATTATTACTACACATTCGTTAGATTCACTAAAATTGAAAAGATTCTTTAATTCTTGCTGAAAGGGTTGGTAAGGATGTGAAGAACTAGAGAACCCTCAAACGTTTCTGCTGGGCAAACAGAATGATCAAGGCCCTCTGGAAAGCATTCCGGCAATTTCGTATAAAGGAAGAACATACACTTATCATGACACAGAAATTTCACTTCCAGGCCTCTGCTGGAGTGAAATGAAAACATGTGTCCACGAGAGCACTTCTACACAAACGCCCATAGCAGCCTTATTTATAATAACAAAAAATCAGAAAACAAATTGGAATATAGCCGTACGATGAAACACTACTCAGCAGTAAAAATAAATCAATTACTGATACACGTGATATATGGGTGAATCTCAGAAATATCCTAACAAGAACCCAAACCAAATAGAAAAAAAAAAAAAAGGAAAAAGAAAAAACACCCCAACTTTAAATATTATATGTTCCCATTTATATGATATTCTAGTAAAGGGAAAATACAGTGATCGCAGATCAGAGTTTTCCTGGGGTGAGGTATAGGGGGTGAGGGAAAATTGATTGCAAAGAACCACAAGGGAACTTTTGATGGTGATAGAAATGTTCAATAGCTTGATTATGATCATGGTCAAATGACTGCGTGCGTTGCCAAAGTGTAGCTAATTGTACACTTGATATGGTTCAATTTTACTCTATGTGAATTATACCATAAAGCTCTTTTAAATAAGGAACATGCATTTATTTCCACTCCGAGATGGCATAATACTGAGTATGAATGTACTTTATAAATGTCTCTGTTAGCTGGAAAGATTGGTTAGCAGAGGTAGAAATTAAAAACCACACTAGGTAGAGGGATGGATTCATTTCGAAATCCCACCCTAATAAAGCTATTCTTGAAGATCAGTACTATCTATAGCCTGAAAGCAAATTGTGTGAGAGACATCATAGGTCCTCTGCCTTCTGTGTTCTGCCTTCAGAACTTCTTACTGCAAGTGGATAAATGGTTCTCTTATTTATTGCATTATTTCTTCATGGAATTATAGTGTGTTAATATCCTCTGAGTAGATCCAGTGGCCTTTCTGAAGCCTTTCATGTGGCCAGATGGGAAGGGAATAGAACAATCTCCACTGGTCCAGTTTTTTCCTCTTTCCAAACATTAAAAAAAATCAAGATGCCCTTAAAACCCTTTTTTCTCCGTTTCTCTAAGAGCGGGGTTAACAAAGCCCAGTAACACTCTTAAAGCTCTCCTGCTGCTAAAGGGAGTGCAACAGAGACTGTCCCCGTAAGGATTGACTCCTGACTGAGAGCTGAGTCTTTCTCAAGAGGAATCTGACAATTAAGGGCAGAAGTTGCCCCTGGATTGCACCAAAGATGATCCCAGCTGGGGCTCTGAGAAGGGCTCTGGCAGAATATGGCCAAGAGGAAGCCCCTTTGTAGCACAGATCTGAAACACCTTCTTGCCCTATGGGGCTGATCACAGCCAGATAACTACAAAGCAAATGCATCTTCGATTTCTAGAGCTTCACAAGAGGCTCCAAAGTCAAGTTTTTAAAAATTAAGCTCAGAAAGAGACACGTTGTGGGTCAAAAAAACGGTGGCAAATTTTAGGCGAAAATAAGCAGCGAAAATAAGATTATAGGTGTGTACAAAAGTTTGCCAGAGTTTTGCATTTCGTTTACTTTCCCTCCTTTGACAGACCATGTAGCACAGTTGCAAAATCAGGTACGATTGTCTTCTTTAGGCTGTAGCTTTCAAAAATAACCGTACTCCCCATCAGTGGGACTATGGGGTGTAAGATCAGTCTAGGGAAAGTCGGCTCAACACAGTGACCAGGTTCTTAGTCTGGTTTAAATCCTAAACTCTGCAGGTGTGTTGTTTAGGGAATATTAGTTAATCCCTGTTTCCTCATGGAGAATAACAATAGTACGTGCATAAAGAATTGTTAACAGGGTTCATTAAAATAATATATGTAAAAAACTAAGAAGGGTATCTAGCACCTAGAAAATGCTTATACTTACTAGGATTCATTTCAGCTGGGAGACCGAAAACAAGATGGCTATGATTTTTTTTTTCTCCCGTAAACATAGATAATAGAGGGTGGTACAGGGGTCTCACAATGAGTAGGGACTGTCTCCGATTCTGTTATGGTCCTGTGCTTGGCTTGGCCCAAGTTTGTGGCACTCTAGTTCTGAGCACAGGATGGACAAGGGGATGACGGGATAAAGGGGCAAAGCAAGCAAGGTGAAGATTTCTTAGAAGGGGCCCTATGAACAGTTCTGATTACATCCCACTGATCAGAACTTAGTCGGGACTAGATGAGTCCTCATCTAGCTTCAAGTAAGACCGGAAAAGGAGGTCCGAAAGGTCATTTTGTGAAAAGGGTCCAGTAAAAACAAGAGAAATTCTGTTATGCTAGAGAAGGGTAAAAAAAATAACTAGTTGTCCGTCAGGTGCCTCCTAAATGTCAGCTATGATTGTTACTTTGTTACGTAGAAGGCTCCCAGCTTAGTCTCCAGACCAGATGGTTTTTCCCAGCTCATGCGGATTCTGTATGGGTATCTCCACTTTAATGTGCCACTGAGATTTGCATTTATAAAACTGTGTTCATCCCCACCCTCCGGCCCCCCCGCTTCTTTTCCCCTTTCTAATGTTCTGCTCAGAGTAAGTGTAATAGCATCCTTTTCTTATATTTATACTATACTCATAATCGTGAGATTATTTTCTGATTTATTCCATGTCTTCCTTTTTCAACAAGTCTATTACATAGTGAATCGTCTTCCCCCACCTCACAATTCATATACTGAACCCCTGACTCCCAGTACCTCAGAATGCGACTGTATTTGGGGACAGGCTCTGTTGCTAAAAATGAGTTCATTAGGATGAGCCCTAATCCAGTATCACCGGTACCTTTGTAAAGACAGGATTAGGACATGAACACACACACAGGAAAGACCCCATGAGGACACAAGGAGAAGAAGCTCATCTACAAGCCAAGGAGAGGCCTCGGAAGAGACCAACCTGCAGACACCTTGATCTTAAACTTCTAAATTCTCCAGAATTTTGAGAAAAATAGTTTCTGTGGTATGTTGTTATGGAGACTCTAGTAGGGGAATACCACCTAGTCTGGGATCTTTTTTTTTTTTTAAAGATTTTATTTATTTATTTGTTTGTTTGTTTATTTGAGAGAGAGAGAGAAAGAAAGAGAGAGGGAGAGAGAAGGAGAGGGGGTAGGGGCAGAGGGAGAAGCAGACTCCCTGCTCAGTAGGGAGCCCGATCCCAGGACTCCAGGATCATGACCTGAGCTGAAGGCACATGCTTAAACTGACTGAGCCCCACAGGCGCCCCCGTAGCCCGTGATCTTATTTGGTGGCGTCAAAGTCCCAAGAAGAAACAGTCACACCTGAGAAAGAGGGCAACTTTGAGGAGATATAAAGTGCGGAGTGCCTAGCTAGCAGGTGTAGGGGAGCCAAATGGAAAACGTATCAACCTAGGAAGCCGTGGGGGCTCTTACTGCCCCTAAACCCAAGGGTACGAGGGGGAAGGAGCCTTTATCAGAATCTTCAGTCAAGGGATACAACTGTTCCGAAGCAGCAATGGAGGGGGGAAACAGGGTAACCATACCCAGACCTCACTCTCCTTGTTCCCTGACTCCAGTCTCCTGGTCAGTGCTGCCCACTCGTGGAGACCAGAAAGCACGGGAATCCAATGAGCTGGTCCATGAAGGTCAGCCTTTAGAAAGGAGGGCAAAGACAAGCAGAGAATGATCACTCATTCTGGGAATAAAAGATACCAAGTATAGGGAGGAACTTCGACTTTTAGTTCTTCTGTATCTTGCTTTCTTCTTTGTTCCCTACCTGCTCTGTTCCCCAACCTGCCCCGTCCCCCCCAAAGTGCCTGTGGCAACTCCTGTAGCATGTAGAGGACATCTTCAATAAATATCTGGGAAATGGGTATTTTTTATGCTCAGTAATCATCACATATTGTCTACCAGTTTTCAGAATCTATCTCTCACTCTTCCTAGTTAGAGCATTAATCCAAGTCCTAGCTACATTTGCTTCTACAACTTCCCTCACTCTTTCTTGTTGGTTCCTTCTTGAATGAAAAAAGACAAGCCTGCAAATCAACTCATCACCCACAATACAAAAAACAAAGCAAAACAAAAAACCCACAACAAAACGAAACCCCCCAAACAAAAACAAAACACCACAAAAAAACCCCAAACACCTCAGTTGGTTATATTCTCTGGTCACATTTTTCTCTTCTCTCACCTGTATTTTGATTCATTATGGTTGGCTTTGGACGAAGAGCGTTTGCGGGGTATTTCAGTCGTGTTGACTTCCTTTCCAAAAGTGTTAAACTCCCAGCCTATTTCTTACCTGTTTCCTGACAGGTAAGCATTGTATCATTTGAAGTCTACAGTAAACTTTTAGGATATTTCTTTCTCAAAGATAATTGCCCAATATAATAGTTGTTTTTATTTTCAAGAAATGCTTATAAGTTTTAATGTTTTGATTATACAACTAAGTTAACTTAAAAACTTTCTTATAAGAATTCTTTGTTGGATACTCCCCTGACCAAGAAAGTGAGTGTGCCTCGGGAGTGTGAATGCCTACTCAGATAGAGCTGCCTTTTAGATCTTGTTTATAATCATTCAGTTCTGCCAACTCCATGGCTGGTTCCTTAGACGCTGATCTATTTTCTGGCTTTCCCAGAAACACAGTGCTTTGTATTACCTGGTTGGGTCACTGGATCAGTACTGACTTGAAAGAAAATGACATGGTTATTTTATGCAATTTTTAGTTTTTGTCTTTTTGATTTGATTTCAGGAAGAACTTAATCTTAAAAAAATTATTCACTTTCAAAAATAGGCATGTTTAACCCTATGAAAAATCCCTTGTCAGATTTTTATATACTGTTTTAAATTATTCACATTCATATTTCTTGTCTTTCATCAATCTTCAGCCAAATTAGTGTTCTTTCTTTAAGGGTTACTTCTTGTGGGTGAAGGATGATATCACATTTAACAAGAAGTCTATAATTATTGTGTCACATATTTGAAGCTACAAATAGGATATCCTGACAATGTAAATCCAATTGTCTTCATTTTTATGTGTAATTTTATAATGAAGTAAAGATTGTAGGGGCAAATTAGGGTACCAAGTTCAAATACACTTAAGTCATCTTAGAAAATAATTTATTTCTTGATTACATTAGTTTTTTTTCCTCATCTTTATGAAACCAGTATTTGAAGTTTACATATGTTTTTGGTTAATTAACACTTCTTCTACTTCCCTTAGGAAGAATGAAAAATAAATTAAGAGATAAATTATTTTAAATTCCATTTTCCTGCTATATTTCAGGGCCATTTTATTCATGAAGCACTATATTCAGGAGTTACATACTTTCCAAGCTTCTCTGAAAATGTTGATCTTAAAAACTAGTTGACTTCAAAATATGAAAAGAAAGCTGCAGATCAAGACGAACAAATAGTTAGATGCCTACAAACTTACCATTATGTTATTTGTAACTCACTTCTTAATTATGTGTATGAGTATTATGTATATGTATTAATTATGTATATGAGTACATTTTACTTTGTTTAATATGATGTGGGGCTGGAGGTCTCCAAAACCAAATTCTAGTAGGTACTTTCACACATTAAGTCAGATCTAGGAGTCTTAAAAAATGACTTTAATCTCTTTTATGGAAGAAAATTTTAGCTAAAATTTCAAACAATGCTTAGAAGCAAGTTTTTTGTTTTGTTTTTTAATTATTTGCTCCAGGGGTACAGGTCTGTGAATCATAAGGCTTACACCTTTCACAGCACTCACCATAGCACAAACCCTCTCCAATGTCCATAACCCATCCACCCTATCCCTACCCTCCCACCCCCCAGTAACCCTCAGTTTGTTTTGTGAGATTAAGAGTCTCTTATGGTTTGTCTCCTTCCTGATCCCATCTTCATTTTTTCCCTCCCTACCCCCCACGACCCCCTGCCCTGCCCCTCAAATTCCTCATATCAGAGAGATCATATAATTGTCTCTCTCTGTTTGACTTATTTCACTTAGCATAATACCCTCTAGTTCCATCCACGTTGTTGAAAATGGCAAGATTTCGTTTCTTTTGATAGCTGCATAATATTCCATACTTTTTCTTTATCCATTCATCTGTTGATGGACATCTAGGTTCTTTCCATAGTTTGGCTATTGTGGACACTGCTGCTATAAACATTGCATGTGCCCCTTTGGATCACTACATTTGTATCTTTAGTGTAAATACGCAGTAGTGCGATTGCTGGGTCATAGGGTAGCTCTATTTTCAACTTTTTGAGGAACTTCCATATTGTTTTCCAGAGTGGCTGCACTAGCTTGCATTTCCACTGACAGTGTAGGAGGGTTCCCCTTTCTCTGCATCCTCGCCAACATCTGTCGTTTTCCTGACTTGTTGATTTTAGCCATTCTGACTGGAGTAAGGTGGTATCTCACTGTGGTTTTGATTTGTATTTCCCTGAAGCTGAGTGATATTGAGCCCTTTCTCATGTGTCTGTTGGCCATTTGGATGTCTTCTTTGGAGAAATGTCTCTTTGTGTCTTCTGCCCATGTCTTGACTGGGTTATTTGTTCTATGGGTGTTGCGTTTGAGAAGTTCTTTACAGATTTTGGATACAAGCCCTTTATCTGATATATCATTTGCAAATATCTTCTCCCATTCTGTCAGTTATCTTTTGGTTTTGCTGACTGTTTCCTTTGCTGTAAAAAAGCTTTTAATCTTGATGAAGTCCCAATAGTTCATTTTTGCCCTTGTAGAAGCAAGTGTTTTAAACATTCCACTGTACAATGTATATTTTTGTGCTCCCTGTCCTTCAAAATGAAAATGTTTGTAAACAAAACAAAAAAAATTACTTTTGGAAAAAAATATTCCATGCATGTACATTCTCTTTTTAAAACAAAACAAATGGCATCAAGAGACAAATTCATGTACTTTGAATAAGTGGTCTATTTGTTCCTTATTAGTGTCTGAAGTAAGTTGGTAAAAAAATATAAGGGTGAAAAAATTCAGTGATATGCTTTAACTGTTGACATAAGTATTAAAAAACTATTTAAACGTAGGCTTTATAATGTATTGTGATGTTGGTGGGGGGAGGGTGAGATATTTGACATATTCCAGTGGGAAGATACTTTTAGTATATTTAAATAGGAATAATGGTCCTAAAGGAACATGGGAGATGTTTTTTTCCATGTAAATTACATGAAAGGGGGAAAAAAGGGCGCCTGGGTGGCTCAGTGGGTTAAAGCCGCTGCCTTTGGCTCAGGTCATGATCCCAGGGTCCTGGGATCTAGGCCCACATCAGGCTCTCTGCTCAGCAGGGAGCCTGCTTCCTCCTCTCTCCTCTCTCTCTGCCTGCCTCTCTGCCTACTTGTAATCTCTCTGTGTCAAATGAATAAATAAAATCTTTAAAAAAAAGGGGGGGGGAATAAAGGGAGAGAAACAGCTTAAAAAGCATTTCTTTGCCAGTTAAAGACTGGATTAAATAATATCACTTTTTTTTTTAAGATTTTATTTATTTATTTCACAGAGGGAGAGAGATCACAAGGAGGCAGAGAGGCAGGAAGAGAGAGAGAGAGGGGGAAGCAGGCTCCCCATTAAGCAGGGAGCCCGATGCGGGCCTCGATCCCAGGACCCTGAGATCATGACCTGAGCCGAAAGCAGAGGCTTTAACCCACTGAGCCACCCAGGCGCCCCTAATATCACATTTTTGATAAAGAAATTTTGATAATAATTGAGTAAAAAAAATGCTTTTTGGCATACATTGCTGACATTAATTGCTGATTAAGTTGTAAGAATTAATCTCTAATACAGTTCAAACTCATTATCCTGTAAAAATATACCTGCAGTTCACAAAGTTAAGAAATGGTGGAAGTATCTATTAAATTTATAGGAAGTATTCCCCCCAAAATTTCCTAATTTCATAAAAGTATTACAAGAACATTTATGTTTGCAATTTTGAACCTGTTCACCTGGTGTGCCATGTCTGAAAATCCACGAACGTTAGAATTTTAGAATTGAGATCATTCACTGTTTAATCCTTGATTTATACATTTTCTTGCACCTCTAAGAGCATCGAGACTTAACTGTTACCTAGAGAGTTTACATGACTTTCTCAACCTGGCCCTGGAGTTAGCATCAAAATCTCTCAAATATTCCTAATGTTACCTCAGAATAAGATTACACGATATCCAACATGTTTAAGATATTTCCATTCCAACAGGGAAATAGGGAAAACAATCTCTTTAATCATCTAGCATTCACTTAAGCCCTCAAAAGCAATTCCTTTTGTTTCTAGATGTATTTAGGATTGTAATGTGGCAGAACTTGTTTCTTTGATTGGCGAATCAACATTATCTACCGTATGGTCACATTTAACACATTTTTGAAGATTTGCCAAGGATAATTTTACTATCTATTACTTATCCTTTTCTCTGCAGTGCTGAATGAAACAGGAAAAAATGGGTTCAGCGGGGTAGGTGATACTGTAATAAATACGTCTCTTAGTGATTTCTGGGGTTTGGGGGCAGGTATTACTGATATATAATGCATATATAATGTGCACTGTATACAGTTTTGAAAATTGTAACCACACATGTAAATACTACACAGATGTAATACAAAATCTAGAACAGCACTCTAACGGAAAGTCTGCAGTAGAAATGTTGTGTAACTGTACAGTCCAATTTGGTAGCTACTAGCCAACTGTGGCTACAGAGCACTTAAAATGTCGCCAGTGTGAGGGACACCTGGGTGGCTCAGTTGGTTAAGCGTCTGACTCTTGATTTCAGCTCCGGTCCTGATCACAGGGTTGTGGGATGGAGCCCTGTGTGGGGCTCATCCCTGGGCATGGAGCCTGCTTAAGATTCTCTCTGCCCGCTACCCTCCACAAAATAAATTAAAAACGTCACCAGTGTGACTGCAGAACTGACTTTTAAATTTTATTTAATTTTAATTTATGATTAGATTTTAGTAGCCATGGTAGTCACTACCAAGTTGGACAGTGCAGAATATTCTACATCACTTTAGATAATCCTCCTACGTGCTGTTCCAATAAATCCCATCTCATCACCCCTGCCATCACTGAGAACTCAATACTAAATACAGATTAGTTTTCCCTGTTCCTGGACTTTTTGTAAATGGATTCATACAGCATGTACTTTGTGCCTGGCTTCTTTTGCTGAACATAGTGTTTCTGAGATTCGTCCACCCATGTTGTCTTCTGTAGCATTAGCCAATTCCTTTCCATTGCTCAACAGTATTCCATTGTACAAATGTATTACAATTTGTTTTTCCATCCTCCTGATAGACATTTGGGCTGTTTCCAATTATTTTATTTACTTTTTTTTTTTTAAGATTTTTATTTATTTGACAGAGAAATAGATCACAAGTAGGCAGAGACGCAGGCAGAGAGGAGAAAGCAGGCCCCCTGCTGACCAGGGAGCCCAATGTGGGGCTGGATCCCAGGACCCTGAGATCATGACCTGAGCCGAAGGCAGCGGCTTTAACCCACTGAGCCACCCAGGCGCCCCATCACTTTTTTTTTAAGATTTTACTTATTTGAGAGCCTGAGAGTGAGCATGTGAGGGGGCGGGGAAGAAGAAGAGGGAGAAGCAGATTCCCTGCATAGCAGGCAGCCAGATGTGGGACTCAATCCCAGGACCCCAGGATCATGACCTGAGCTGAAGGCAGATGCTTAACCGACTGAGCCACCAAGGCACCCCTCTATCATTACTGATAATTCATATATCCTCAGAATTTCAGACCTAGTAAAGGCAATTAGTAATCTAGTTTTTTAATTCCCCAGGGCTCTGCATATCATAAGTACTCAATAAATACTGGTTAAAATGAAACTATTTATTTCACATATGAGAATAAAAACTCTAGGTGTCCCTTAACTGAAGAGAATCGGGTATTATAATCAAATAAAAAGTGTGAAACAGGAGAGGTTTCTGCTTCATACAAGGATTCACCACAAATTCCGTGGTAAGCTGTGACAAACCAATATGTTAATTTTCAAAACTCTCATGCATATAATTTTTCAGAAGTAAACCTATCCTCATCAGTATTTTCTCATAAGCAGCTTTTCCTTTTACAAGCATTAATGTTAATTTATTAGTTCTTGAATATGCAGCAGATACCAATAAGAGAAAATAACCTAATGACAATATTGAAAAGGAAATCTACCCTTAAGAGTGATTTATAAAGTATTCATCCATACATAATTCAGCCTTCATAGTTTTCAAGTGGTGCAGATACAAACGTGTTAAATGATGTCTCTGCCAATCAGTCCAAGCTGAGAGCAGAAACAATCCAAGTTCAAAGGACACAGCATTTTAAAATCACAGATACAGACTTCGAGCATTTTACAGACAAGAACTATGTCTGGCCCAATCTGGTACTCAACAAATAATTATTGCATTGGCAGTTGACTGCATTTGTCAAGGAATGTAAAATATTTTTTGGTTAGGTGTCTTTTCTTATGGAGGCTAGTGTGTATTGCCTGTAACAGGTGATAAATGCTAGACACTGCTGGGTCTTTTCTGTGACTTATGTAATTTATTTCTGAAATATATGTACAACATATTGTGAAATTGCAGCTGTGCTTAAAAATGACCAAAAAGGAGACCCTATCAGAACTGACTAGAGGTAAAGGGATTTCTGGCTCCTTTCATAACTAGTTATAGCACAAAACAATACATATATAATCCAGCCTGTTTCTGAATCTAGAGCTTGAACTGGTAGCTCGGTTAACTAACTCAGTGTGGTGGTAACATTGAAAATTTCATATTACAGTAACCGGAGTATGGTGTTAGAAGTTCCAGCATCAATTAACTTAAAACAGGGAAAAATAATCTAAATCCTAGGTTTTTAAGAACTCACTTAAAGAAATTTATCTATTCCTAACTCAGGAAAAGGTCACATCAAGAAATACGTTAAACACACACACACACACACACACACACACACACCCCAGTCTCTAAGCAGCTTAAAGCTGGTGTTACAATGTCCTCACATAAAGGTCACACACTTTTTCTAAGAGTTCCTCAAAGTACCCATTTATACTCTTTGGACACAGTTGTGCACAAGCTTCATTATGCGGTTTTCTTGCCCGCAGACTGAAAGCAGTCAATTAAAAGGGTGGGGAGGACAGTAGAACTGTGCTCACTGACAGCAATAAGAAGCTGGAAGGGACAAGCAAACTCTAACAGGCAGTTCCACTAAAAAAGCAAAGCTCCAGTGCTGTGGGGCGTTCTCGCACACCATTGCAGGAACAGAGGACTTAGATCTGTAAATGCAATGAAATGAATATTCAAAGCGATTCCCAGTTTTCACACAGCTGGAATGCATACCTATTTTCCACGCCTGTGTCGAAAACTATTATTCTAAATTTGGAGCGGTTAACAACTATTGGTCGCCGCATCGTCATTTGCCTGGGACGAAAGGGTCTAGTACTAGTGAGTCCTGACACCTTTTAGCATCAGCACTGTGCTCGCCCCGTTCACGGTTACATTTTAACGCACTAGTATAAGCCTCTGTGAGTCGTTATGCTTTTACCTAGGGCAATATCACTTTCTCCAATCTATTGTTCCAATAGTTGCTTCCTAAAATACCCTTATCTAATATTCCAGGACACGGAGCCGTAAAATAAACCCACCGACTGTTTAAAGACTCGGTGCCTGTTTTCCCTAAAACGAGAGCATTTCGTACCTCATAGTGGTGCTGCGAGGATTAAATGAGATAACGTATGTGAAACACTAAGCACAGTGTCCGGGGCAGCGTAAGCGCTCAGTAATGGTCGCTATTATTATTTGAGCACTGGGAATTTATGTCCGCCCAAATCCCTTATTTTGCAGGTGCAAAAATTAAGCCTGCAGAGAACTGACTTCCTCGGGCTCTACTTCTCAGGTTATTGTCTCGGCTAAGCCGCTTAGCCGCCTGTGTTGGAGGTGTGGAGCCCTGGCAGGGCCCAGGGGACGGTGGCTGCAGGACTCCCGCGTGCAGGGGACGGGGCCAGTACGCGGGCGCCTGGGCTGGGCTCCGGGCTCCGGGCTCCCGCGCGCCGGCTCTGTGCTCACAGCACCCGTCACCGCGGCAGCCATTCGTCTACCCAGCCGCAAACACACAGACGCCGCAGGTCGTCCCGAGGGCCGAGGGCGAGGCAGGGAAAAGGAGAGCGGGCTGCGCTCGGATCCCCCGATTCGCTCAATTTTCAAGAGCGGAGAGCAGCTTCCTTCGGGGTCGGGTGCGGGGTCAGGACGAACGGGGTGCGATCTCAGGCAGGCGTGAGTTACCCCGCCCCTCCGCGCCTTCCGCCGAGGGGGACCGCCATGCGTTCTGTCGTCCTCCGGCGAGGACGGCCGCCCGCCCCGCAGGCCGGGGAGGGAGCA